>WOXC01008363.1:0-113548 GCA_011680675.1 Gymnobelideus leadbeateri
CATACCTCCAAGAAATGAACTTTCTACAGTGTTGCTCCCTGTTACAATTATTTGCATAAATTGCCTAATAAAATTTTATTGTTCATACAAGAATCGAAAAAGCAAAAAGTTACAACTTTATTAGTGTCTAGGGCTTCTTGGAGAGGAAGAAAATATCAAACATTCATTGAGATGTGACTTTGATACAAGGTGACTCATCATTTAACAGTGTTTGACAATTCATCCCATACACCCAAATTACTCACTGAATTTCCTCAAAATTGGACATGAAGACACTAATAGAAATTTGTCCATTAATTTTTAACTGTGGCAATTAGTTTTCCCAAAAATCATTCTTCAGAGAGATCACTGTGATCCACATATCAGGCAAGAGTACTGTCAAGGGAATGATTGTAATTAGTTTTGTTATTCTTAAGGGTTTGTTTTTGTGTGTGTGTGTGTGTGTGAAAACACATAAACACATTTTTTTTGAAGGGCAGTTGGGGTTAAGTGACTTGCCCAAGGTCACACAGCTACTAAATATTAACTGTCTAAGGGCAGATCTGAACTCAAGTTCTCCTGACTCCAGGGCCAGTGCTCTGTTCACTGTGCCTAGACCTAGCTGCCCCATAAACACTTTAAAAAAAACTAAATTTAATCTTCATTAGTTGAATTAAAGTAGTAAAAAGTGAAGTCTAGGTGGAAACATTGGAAATTCATGCTGTCCTTCCAAACTTACTGAAGAGCAGCCTTGAAATGTTTTGACTTAAGGACCATCTTGAAGCAAGAAATAAGAACAAGAATTTCACAAGAATATATAGCTGAGAAAAAATTCGAGATTTATTGGTTATCACCCTTCACCATAAATCCCCTAGAAAGACTAAAGAAAGGAAGGATCTGGATTTAGGGAATGCTTTTCTATTGAATGTTGCCTTACATAAATAAAAGATATTAAAGCTTGAAGGGACTTTAGAGAACATCTATTTCCACTTTACTACTTTATGAGATGAGGACACTGAGTTCCAAAGAAATAAAAGTATTGAACTAGGGTCATACAGCCAAAAAGAGGCAGAAGTGGTTTGAGATCCCAAGCCTTCTGATTCCCAAACTTCTCTCTACAATCACATGCCATGTTTACTATTCCTTTAATTGCAATCGATCTCTTTCTTTTCAGAGTCCCTATAGCAGAGGCAGCAAACACCATAAGACTTGGGAGTACAGCCAGAAACAGATTAGCTCCTATCTGATTTTAATAGGTAGATTTATTAATTAAAATATATAAATATGTGTGGTTTTCTAAGTCAGAATGTGATCCACAGGCATCCTTATGCACAGTTTAGTGGGCCCTACATTCTTTTTAATCCATTTAACTTTTCTCCCATATAACTACTGATAGGATTTAGGACTAGATGAGGACTTTGAGGGGATCAACCCTTATATTTCACAGATGATCAAAGTAAAATGCAGAGAAATTTTGTGACTTACCTAAGGTCACACAGCAAGTCAGTGACAAAGCTGGAACTAGAAGCCAGATCAACTTATTAAATATACAACCTCAGATAATGGAACCTACTCTTACTGTACTGTATTATAAGCTTCTTGAGGACAAGGGCTACAGAGAGACCCCTTTCTTCATACCTACCCCATAGTTCCTAGCAGAAAGGTTTGCTCACACAAACCTGTGGCATGAAGTATTTCATTAGAAGAAAGTTTAACACAAATGGGTTGGAAATTAGCAACAATTCTGATAGAATGAAGGACAGAGAAGGGATAAAGATTTAAAACACCAAATATATTAACTTCTTTGTTCCTGTAGTCAACAAGTATTTATTAAGTCAGGCACTTTGGATAAGAGCCATACATAGAAAGAAACGTAAAAACAGTCCCTTCCCTCAAAAAGCTTACATTGTAATGGGGAAAAGAAGTGAATAACTAGGTATGTACAATACAGGGTAGATGAAGGTAAGGCACAAGGCAAGTCCTCCTGCAGAAAGTGGAACTTACACTGAGACTTAAAGGAAGCTATTTAAACTAGGAGACAAAGGTGAAAGGGCAGAGGACTCCAATGGTGGGGGTTGGTCAGTACAAAGATTTGGAAGTGGATTCTCATTCTGACCCATTAACAGCCTGGGTTAAATGATCATAGGTATATGAGGGATGGGGGATAAAAAGAGACAGAATGAAACCAAGTCAGGGACATACATACATAATGTATATATGTGTATATATGTATATAAATATGTGTGTATGTGTGTGTGTATATATATATATATATACATACACACACACATATATGGAGGGGGGGGAGAAAGAGAGTACATGGAACCTAAATGAAAATAGATTCTGTGTTACAAAGAAAAGAAAAAGATTTAAAAGATGTTTTGAAGCACTGCCAAGTTCACATAATGACTCGTCCTTCCTGATTTCTACATTGTCAGCAACCAAGACTCCAGAAGGTAGTTGGCAATATTCTTGGGATGATGAATGAGAGAAAAGACAGTGGGGGCAAACTCTATGAGATTAAAAGGACCTTCCTGATGAAAAGAATGTTTTTCAACCAGCTACTGGTATTCAGAAGAAACATAGCCAGAATAAGAGGTCAGGTTTAGGGTGATGTTAGTAGCAGGGGGTTTATCTAGCTATTGTGACAAATACTAGGTATGAAAGTTCCTGTTCCCCAAGGTAAAAAGCAATGAAGACTAGTGGAAAAGGGGTTAGAGAGTCAGGAGGCCTGGGTTTGAGAACTACCTCAGTCACGGTGTGATTGTGGGCAAGATTTAATCTCCTGTCTGCCTCAGTTTCCTCCATCTACATATGAGTATTATAACACTTCAACTAAACTTCACAGAGTTGTGAGAAATATCAGTGTTTCCTTTTCTCAGTCTCATTTTGCTATTGATTAACTTAGCAAATGTACAAATCTCCATTTCTAAGAGCCTGGGGCTTTCTATCACTATGGTCTGGAAATGATAATATGTACTCATTTAAGGATTCGGAGCCCTTTGTTGACTTTAAGTAGTCAAGTCACAGCTTTACAATTATCTAAAAGGAAAAATGGTGGTCACAAGAGATAAAGAAATGGTACTTCAATGCTCTTCACCATTTTGTGGACTTCCCTTAACTATGTAGCTACTAATGTTTTGCAACATAATGTGCTCATTTCAGGATTTTTTAGGAGAAGCAGAAAGCAGTGTGTGGTACTGGTTTTGGAGTCAGGCTGGGAGGTGAGTGCGAATGCCATTTTAGAACTTAGTCACTGTGAGATAACGGATATGTTTCTTAGGCTCTCAGGTCTCATTTGTAAAATGGGGATGATGATAATTGCACTCCCTATCCCATAAGCCTATAGCAAGAGTCAAATGAGAATGTCGGTAAAGCACTAGACAAACAAGCGGTTAATATTATCAGAGCCTTACTGAGCTGTGCTTCAGAGTCTCTTGTCCACACTGGTTTGTGGTCTTCACTGGATGTCTCCCCACCTGGCATAACCAGAAAACGCAGTCCCAAGCATTTCAATAAAATGTATTTGATGCTACACAGTCTGTGATGAAAACTTGTATTTACTTGTATAGCATAAAGCAGAGGATTAACTTAAGTGGCTGCTTAAAAGCACCAATACTCCTCCCTGATTCACAATCCTCTATTTTTCTTTCCTCTTTTGTCTCTACCCCTTTCCCTCTATCAACATGAAATACAGATTAAACTCTTCTGTTTTAGAATAACTCACAAACGCTATCTTTAAAACTTAAATTTGTCTTTTCTCTTCCTTTGTCCCTTTCCTCTATTCTTTTTTCTTTCTTCTTTATCAAAATGAAACACAGATTAATCTTTGTTTTCCCAAAACTTGAAAATGTATTTTTTAAAGCTTTATAAATCTCTCCCCGCTCTGTCTCCCCCTCCTCCCATTTCTCTGTCTCTTTTATAAAAATGAAACACTGAGTATATTTTAATTTTAGAATAACTTTTGATTGCTGTTCCTTTTTTTTAAGTCCTTTCTTTTTTCTACTCTTTTTTTTTTTTTTGCTTTTTGGAGGGCAATTGGGAGTAAGTGACTTGCCCAAAGTCACATGGCTACTAAGTATGTCCAGCATCTGAGGCTGGATTTGAACTCAGGTCCTTCTGACTCCAGAGCCAGTGCTCTATTCACTGTGCCACCTAGCCACCCCTCTACTCTATATTTTCTTTGCCTCTCTTTACTTCTTTCTCTGTTCCTTAGGCCTACCAGTTTCACTAACATTGCTAAGCCCCAGTCAAAGCCATCTAGGATGATAGAACTGCTGAGCTCAGTGTAGTATCTCACCAACATAAGGTATCCTGTGACCTCTTAATAGATATTCAGATTCAATACTCAGATCTTCCTAACTCTGAATGTCATCTTCCTGAAATAAGTCCCCAAACCCATGCCCACAACTAACCTATGGATGATGTGTTGATTCTGGAGGTAGTCCAATGCCATGGAGAGCTCACAGATGAAGAGCTTCACCGTATCTTCTTGGAAGCGGACATTCTGCTGCAGGTGATAACGCAGATCGCCACCCAGCAGGAGATCTACCACCATAAACATGTCTTCCTCATCTTGGAAGGAGTACCTAGAATAGCACATACCCCAAAGACATGAGTTAAGTGACTTCACAAACCACCAAGTCGCTGATTGTTCAATGGAAGAGAGTACCTAGGTCATTAGTAATGCGATTCTAAACATATCCTGGAAGAATTAGAACAGTTTTCATCACAGACCATATAGCATCATATACATTTTATTCTGTTCAGGACTGCGTTTTCTGGTTATGCAAGGTAGAGAGACTCCAGCTTCCATTCCTGTCTTTTTGTCACCAGCTATGTGATTGCAAGTCATTTAACCTCTTTGTACATCAGTTTCCTCACCTGTAAAAGAGTAAGATTAAGGAGACCTGAGCTCTTAGTCCCAGATCAGTCATTGATTTATTCCCAAGACCTTTAGCAAGTCATCTTTGCTCTTTAGACCTCAGTTTTCTAAACTGAAAAATGATGGTGCTAAACTCAAAGGGTCTCTTCTAGCTCTAAAATGCCATAATCAAATATACCTGTATCGGGGGAAGGAGTTATATGCTTTGGCAAAGAGGGAGGGGCAATAAAGGGAGATATAGAAAGAGGCCAAAACTACTTGCAAATGACATACTACCTTACTTGTTGCAAAAATTTCTAAGACTTGCAACAAGTTGATCTTTAAAATGAGGACAATAATATTTGTACTACCTGTCTCATGAGGCTGTTGTGGGGATCAGATGATATCATACATATAAAATGCCAGGACATCTATAAAGTGGTACGTAATCATTACTACTATCATTGTTACTAGAAACAGGTTCAGTCAAGTGCCTGAGGATTGTGTCTTGAGCAGGCTTGGACCCACCCTACCATCTCCATTTTGGCTCAGTTGGAACCATGGCAAAAAGCAAGCAGGCACTGGCTAGTCTCTATCCAGCCTTTTTTTCTCTCATTGTTCCTCTTACATCTAGGAAGGGAAAGTCTTTAAATATAGGCAGCAGTTCTCTGTAACAAAGAATAAGAGATCTAGCAGAGGATGTAGGATAGGGAGAGGAAGTCAAGCTCAAGTACTTTTGTCTAGACTTGAAAATAAGTTGATAAAATATCTATTATGAAGTATGCGGGCCTACAGAGGACGACCATGTAGGTCAGTGGTTCTCAAACTTCTGGGTTTCAGGATTCCTTTATATTCCTAAAAATTACTGAAGAACTTTTGTTTATGAGGGTTATATAAATAACATCTTAATATTATTATGGGAATAATTCTGACCTTTCAGACCTCCTTAAAGAATCCTGTGTACCCCAAGGGTTTGCAGACTACCCTTTGTGAAATGCTGATATAGAGGAAGAAGGTAAGGCCTAGGTAAAAAGAAATGGACTCCTGGTATACAGTATGAATAAAAATTTACTTGTTAATGAATCCAGTTAATGTCATTTTTGTTCTTCTGTAGTGCTTGCATATATCAGGACTGAAATCACTGGTATCATATTCTCAATCCCTAGAAGGTAAGGATAATGAGACAGGGAGGGGGTATATATGAGGGTATGGAGTGCTGTGGTGGGTGGCAGTTGATATTGTATATATTAAGACAATTCCCAGCCAAACATTCAGACACAATGCAACCTCATTAAAATCTATACGTTCATTTTCCAGGCTCATATTCTTTATCCACTATGCCCCTTGGTAATTAAAAAAGGAGATCTCTTTGTCTTCTATTTAACCATTTTTGCAGACCTGATGATTCCCCCTTTTCTATAACTATGTAAGTTAAGGAACCTATCTTGCTTTATTTATTTCTTGTTGGGGTCTCTAACAACATGGATTCTGGATGCAGTATATGGTGATTTAGGGTGATATAGGATGAAGAATGGTGAAATTCAAAAGATAGGTACATTGTTTTAAGATACATGGAAGGTAAATTATCAATGATTATTTATATGGGAGAATTAGTAAAAAGTCTTATAAGTGACAGGAAAAGGTGGTGGAGTGGTTGTATAGTGAGAAGGAAAAATAGATCAATAGCCCGAGTGTTACACTAAGCTTCCATAAAACATTATAACAACAATATTAGCATTTATATAATACTTTAAGATTTGTGAAATACTTTACAAATATTAATTAATCAAAAGAGCTCGACCAAGGCCTTCAGAATTCTGGGGAGATCTACTCTGAGGAAAGATGAGAAATGGAATTAAACAGGATGAGGAGGCATAGGTGAGATATGGTTTAGAGACAGATCCATAGGGTAGTGGAGTAGAGCAATAGACTTGGGAGTCAGGAAAAACTGAGTTCAAATCTAGTATAGACACTAGGATTGTGACCCTGGGCAAGCTACTTAACTTCTGTCTCAATTTCCTCTTCTGTAAAATGGGAATAATAGCATCTATCTCCTAGGGTTGTTGTGAGGATAAACTGAGATAACTCATCAGAGTTAACATTTCTATAGTGCTTACTATGTGCCAGGCGCTGTGCTAGGCACTTTACAATTCTTATGTAATTTTACACTCACAGCGAAACATACATATATATCACATCTAAATGGTATAATTGTCATTAATAATAACAAATCATCCTTAAAGATGGCTACTACACTACACTGCTATAATAAGTCATTAGTGCTCATTCCTACCAAGTGGTCCCTATGAGTCTGTTTCTGTGATAGCTGGAGATAGTTCTGAATCCAAGAATCTTAAAATTGGAAAGGTCCTTGGATGTTATCCAGTAGAGAGGTTCTTAACCTGGGGTCCACGGACTCCCCAAGGGATCAATAGGTAGGTTTCAGTGGGTCCATGAACTTGGGTGAGAAAATATTCGCTTCTTTTTTTTCAACTAACATTTCCTTTCTTTTGTAATCCAATGCATTTTATGAGGAATCCATAGACTTCTCCAGATTGCCTAGGGGCATGTGACAAAAAAGGTCAAGAACCCCTGAACTGCAGTCCAGACTATCCCCACTCTTACAATGTTGGCATTCCCCATGGAAGGATACTTGAACTTGGTTACAGCATCTTCCTGCAATATTGAGTTAAGATGTACTATTGTTGTTCACTTGTGCCTTACTCTTTGTGATCCCATTTATGGTTTTCTTGGCAAAGGTATTAGAATGATTTGCTATTTCCTTCTCCAGTTCAATTTTAAGATGAAGAAATGGAGGCATACAGGGTTAAGTGACTAGTCCAGGGTAACACAACTAGTACATGTCGGAGGTCAAAAGAGTCAGAAATAACTGAAAATGACTCAACAACAATGAACTGGAGATGACATGAGTGAAAAAGGCAACATACACAGTGGTGTTATTTACCTAAAGGAGAGTATTGATGCATAATAGCCATAGAAAGCATTGCTATTTTGCAATCTGAAGATAATTACAATAATTAAATGATCAGTATGGTTTAAATGCTGAAAAAAATTCCTGGGCTTATATTAGAATTTTGATCATAAGTTAGTTCTGGTAAACAGTAGCTATGGGAGAGTGATATAAATAATCTTTTCTTCCATCCTCATGAGTATACTTTCACCCACTATAGATGTTTTCACTCTGATGGTTACTTTACATGAGGCTAATTTTGATCATGGTCAGTGGGTTTCAGTGGGATTTGTTGGAGAGTGTAACAGGCAAAAATAATTCTATGTGCTAAAATGTCGGGAAATCAAGATTTCTCAGAGCATGAGCTAGGAGTGTTCATAGCAAGTTCTCAGATGCCTTGAAGGAAATGTCAGCTTTTGTGCTAAGGGGTCCCAAGAGAGTCAACAAGAGGATGTTTCAATGCATTCTTATTTTCATTTAAGTGAAGAGGCTGAATTTAGAAATTTTCAATGCAACAGGGGTGAACTTCTACTCATGCTGCTGAATGAATTTTCCAAAATCAACTCTATTAGAGGCTTCCAAAACTTCAAAGAAACTAGGATGATGTGGAATGGCTGTTCTCAAAGATGGTTCCACATCTTATCACAGATAATCTGAACTCTATAGGGTTCAACTCTAAAAAAAAACTGGTGCATCATATCTTCAAGAAAAAAAAAACATAAAAACCATATGATTATATCAATAGATACAGAAAACAGCTTTGGCAAAATATAACACCTCTGCTCCCTGTATTTTTAATAGGAAAGAGCTTGTATTTTAAAAAACTAGAGGAATAGAAAGATTTTTTCCTAACACAATAAAAAAGTGTTATGTGAAACCAGTGTATGTAGTAGAAAAACATTTTCCACTAGGGTAGGACTATACACTCTACAATACTATTTTTTTTAAAGAAATGCTAGCTAGTACAATAAGACAAGAAAAACAAATATAAGGAATAGGTATAGTCATAGAAGAGGTTAAAATATCTGCATATGGAGATATGAAGATATATTCAACAAAAACTAATTATCAAGATAATAAATGGTATTAGCAAGATAACAGTATTATAGATCAGAGCTAGAAGGGAAGTAAAAAATCATCAAATCAACCCTCCCCATTTTATAGATGAAGAAACTGAGGCAAGGTAGGTTACATGACATGTCCAGAGTTAAAAAGGTATCTGCTGCAGGACTTGAATATAGCTCTTCCTTATTCCAGTTCCAATATCCTATTCACAATGTTATACTACCTTTCTGACAGAAGAAATTGATTCTCTTTGTAAGTCTTCAATCAGAGACTGGACAATTATTTGTCAGGTTTGTCATAGTGGGAACTCATTTTGTGTGTGGCTTGAATTAGCTGGCTGCTGTGGTCCCTTCCAACTTTCAAATTCTGATTCTGTGAAACTGATAAAAATCATCAATATTTCTATATAGTTTTCAAAAAACCCAGAAGAAACAGAAAAGAATTATAAAATTCCTATTAAGGAAAATCATTTTGATTGAATATAACAATTTGATAGAACTAAAGGGAGAATTAAATAATTAGAGTGACATCATATACATTATATATGTATATCAATAGGTTAGGTCAATATTATAAAGATAACAATACTACTTTAATTTATAGATTCTTTTTTTTTAGGGCAATTGGGGTTAAGTAACTTGCCCAAGGTTACAGGACTAGGTTTTTGTTTCTGTGTGTGTTAAGTGTCTGAGGCCGGATCCAAACTCAGGTCCTTCTGACTCCAGGGCTGGCGCTCTACTCACTGTGCCACCTAGCCACCCTAATTTATAGATTTAATGAAATGTCAATCATAGTACCAATAGGATATTACGTATAATTAGACAATGATTTTCAAAATGTATACATAGTAACAAAATCAAGTGGAATTAGTTTAAAAAAAAAAAGACAGTAGGGAAGATTGCCAGATCTCAATCATAGTAATGTCTATTATGTGTCTGGCATTGTTTTAGGTGTTACAGATACAAAGAATGAAGCACTCCCTTCTCACAAGGATCATACATTTGAGTGGGGAAGGTACATATAAATCTATATGGAATAAATATGAAGGGAGTAATAAGTTGGTACTAGATAAAAAAAACATAGGTTTCCTCCTCTCTCCCAGGGCCAACCTTCTACCTCAGGGGTCCTGTCCTCCCACTTCACTGTTACCTCTCTCCACCTCCACCCCCCACACCCCTCTTGCCTTGTCTCTACTCAGATCTTGATAGTCATGACTGAACCCTACAGGCAGACTGCTCCACCTGAGTTTGTCTTGCACCAGAGTCTCTTAATTAGAGCTTGGATAACTAAGATGTCTTCTGTTCCTCATGAGAAGAATCATTTCTTCTTCCATGTCATCTACCCTTAATGTCTATTCACCAGTCATCAAAAGCACTTCTGTCATATGATTTGTATAGGTAGCCAAACATTTAAAAAATCCATGTGGCTAAAATGGGCAGATATCCTCAATCTGAAGTCCCAATAATACTCCTAGAGAAAGGAAGGATGATTTTGTAGGGAATGTATCTTATAATTATGAACCTGGTGATGGACAGTATGTCTGTGCTGGGGCAGGGTGCAGCCTAGCCAGATTTGGAAGTGCAGGTGATGATGAATTTTTTAGTCACAGTAAGTCTTGCACATAATCCATTAAGTTGTATAAGGTTTCTGATTTACATTTATGGAAAGAGTCCCCATACTGACAAAATCATATACCCTTTAATTACATGTAAGTGCTACATGACTGTCATAGTAGAGTTCATTATACTTTTCATATACTTGTACAATTGCTTATACAATTTACATGAATTACAGATGGCAGTTAGACAAAATAAAACTGTAATAAGTATATAAACTATTGTTTAGTTCATATACATCTGAAAGAGAGAGGGAAAAGGGGGGGAGACAAAGAAAGGGAGAAAGGGGGAGAAGGAAGAGTGAAGAGACAGAGATGATTTTATTAGTGTGAGGGAATTCCCAATGTGAAAACATCTCTACCAATGCTATTTATGATCTTCTAAGAAAATTCTTAGGGTTTACAAACCTGACTTGCCTATCCATAGTCATAAGTATTTGTCAGAAGACAGGACTTGCACCCAGGTTTTTTAGACTCTAAATCTAGATCTGTATCTACTATGCCAGGCTGCCTCTCAGGATCAAATTTTTTTGGACCACACCTGTGATTTTACCCTCCTCACAAGGATAGTCTCTACTAATATAGATCAGTATCTGCTTTGTAATTTATAGCTTTAAAAGTTGTCACGGACTCCAAAAGGTTAAGTGACTTGTCCAGGGACACTCAGTAAATGTCAGACATGGGACTTTAATTCCAGTCTTTTTAATTTGGAGGGCAGCTCTCTATCTTATAATAGTTATTTGATAATACTTTCTGGAGTGACTAATTCAAACCATAGGATTTGACCTATGTGCCTCAAACCTATAAAAATCTAAAATCTTGCTTGATCCTAGAGATGACAGATTTTTTAAATACAGTTCAGAAGACTTGTTTTACTTCTCTACCTCTGCATTTCTTCTGGCCTTTGGGTTTCAGTGGGAAGAACATAGAGAATTATTCTATTCATTGCCAGCAATGTATTCACTTTAGAGTGGTATCTCTTGAAACCTCTCTGGGGAAAATGTGGTTATTATTATTTTGTGCATAATCTCACAAGGGAGTTACCTCTGGGAATGCTATAGGCAGTAAACAGGGAACAGGGGATAACAACATATTGTCACCAACATTACAAAATAATTTTTTTCAAGTCATGTATTCTGATGGTAAAGGAGACTCTCACCCAAAAGCTCTCAAATAGAATCCCCTGTAAGTAAATACAGAATTTATGTGATTTTTTTTTTTAAAAAGGGCCCTGGACCACATCAACCTGTTTCAGACATACACTCTAAGCAGGGTCATTCTGGGCCACTGCTGAGATTGGAGACAGCTACTTGTGATTCAGATGGCAGAAGAGTAGGTTTTGACCAGGGTGATATGTGAGTCAGGCCTTGACTAGGCTAAGTAATTACACTGCCTGGCTCCTTTTCTAGAAAGTGACACATGGTAAAACAGAAAGTCTAACTGGCTTTCTGCCCCTTCTATATACCCTCTTTTGGAAAGGTCTTCCCTGATTTCTGGTCTCGGAGTTCCAGGGCAGAGATAAACTTCACTCCAAATCTCCATCACTGTCTTAAGTAAGCAGGGTTCATGCTCTCTGGGAAGTCCTACCTGGTCCCTGTCTCCACAAAACGGTGCCTAGACACAGACAGAAACCTGCTGACTATATGCTTTTCTTTCATCTGACTTGGGCTCATGGAAGGCAATGGTGATGTGGGATGCCTTGCCACCCAACCATCCATCAGAGGTTCTTTGCATTGAATAGGGTTGGGGTAGACAAGGATAAGAAAATAAATCAGAAATTCTGTAACTGGAGCGTGTGTGTGTGTGTGTGTGTGTGTGTGTGTGTGTGTGTGTGTGCGTGTGTGCGTGTGTGCATGTCAGGAAGACTATGAGCTCAAATGCAGCCTCAGACACTTACTAGATATGTGATCCTGGGCAAGTCGTATAACCCTGCCTCAGTTTGTTCATCTATATAGTGAGCTAGAGAGAGAAATGGCATGGATGTGTACGTGTGTGTGTATGTGTATATATATGTATGTAATACATGTATGTGTGTGTATATATGTAAATACATACACACATATTACCAGAATATTTATGGTCTCCTGTTTCGCAGATACTTTGGTAGTCCTAGTCTCTTAAAAGCTGGTTCTAAAAAGTGTAAAATTTAGAATGGGGGGACATTAAATGGTTTGTGGTTACATCATTACTCTTCATAAGAAACAGTGCCATGTAATGTAAAGAGCACTGATCTTGCAATTAGGTGAAACCTGAGTTCTAATCCTCTCTGTAACCATGAGTAAATCCCTTAACTTCTCTCAGTTTCCTCATCTAGAAAAACAGAGAAAACTCAGCAATCTCTAGGATTCCTTCCTACTCTAAATCTTTTATCCCAAGATAATCCCACCTATTAGGGATGCCATGAAGGGGGTTGTTTTATAAGGCAGGAGGACTCACTAAATGATATTGCAGGTCCCTTCTTAACCTGAAAATCTGATCCTCAATTTACTGCCTTCTCCGTGAAGCCTTTCTTGATTGTCAAGGTGAAAATGACCTCTCCCTCCTTAAATGTTTCCTACACATTCCCAAGATTTCTCTTTTGCACTTTGTGTATTTCTCCTTATTCTCCCACTAATTAGGCTAAAAGCCCCTTGGGAGTAGGCCCTATATCATGTCTGTCTTTATATCCTCAGTGCCAAATAAAGGGTTAAGTACACAGTAAACGTATGTCGCTGTTTTCTAAATTCTTCAATTACAGAAATTGTTTCTGTTAAACACACACTTTGCCTGGCTTTTTCTGTAGATTTACTCTCCTATATTAATGGCCTGCTGCAGTGGCTGTGATCACAATTCATGCCCATTCCATGTGTATAAATTTCCATTCCAATTCAAGGCTGCTTGTTCCTTCAATTACCAAAAGCCCAGGTGGACCCTTGATATTGGTGGAAACAGCTGATGTGGAAAATGCCCAGGGGTAGTTTCTGCAGCTGCAAGCTTGATCATAATTAGAGAAAGCCAACTAGGGAACAGGCTTGAGGAGGAGCAACCCTTCCTCATGCATATAAGATGCCTGCTTAGACTGAGTTAGTAGCCTATGATTATTGTCCAAAGAGGTGGGAATGAGGCCTTTATTTAGACTAAAATACAAGTCACTAGCTCAGCCTGACTGTTTTTAACCCTTGATTTGTATTTGTAGAAAACATACCAGTCAAGGCTCTGCTGGCTTGATCAGGTAAAAAACTCTAATGTTTGATATACAGCTGAGAACAAAAGTTACTTTTCCCTTTAGTCAACTCCCTCACTTACAATAACACCTGCTTAAGAGACCACTGTTGTTCAGGGACCAACGACTAATTGCTTGAATTTTACAAAGGACAATTTCATTTCCCTGAGGAGATACTCATTTTGAACTTGTATGATGAGCCCATATTATAAGGTAACTATGGGAGGCTGAGCAAATGTTGTAAGGTGATGAAATTAACTTCAGAATGGGGTGGTAGTTAAAATGTATTATGTTTACTGATGGTAAAGGACTTATTGATAATCATGATAATACTTGTACCGTATTTGGTCATTTGCAATCACTTGAGAGGTAGCATATGATAATATCAAGGAACCTTTAGAATTAGAGGTCCTTGCAAGGATCCAAGACAACTGCAAAGGATTTATGATGGAGAATGCCGTCCACATCCAGAAAAAAACTACGGAGTCTGAATGCAGATTGGAGTATATTATTTGCTTTCTTTTTTCTGTTTGTTTGTTTCTTTCTTGTGGTTTCTCCCACTGGTTCTAATTCTTCTTTACTACATGACTAATGTGAAAATAAATTCAATATGAATACACACACACACACACACATATATATACATATATATACATATATATATATATATATATATATATATATATATAGTAGATCCTATATCAAATTACATGCCAACTTGGGGTAAGAGGAGGGGAGAGATTGGGAGAAAATTTGGAACTCAAAATCTTAGAGAACTGGAGGTCTTGGGTTCAAATTCCCCCCCTCTGAAGCTTACTATTTCACTTTGGCAAAGTCAGATAGTCTTCCTGGGCTTCTGTTTCCTCATTTGTAAAATGAGGTGGTTGTACTAGTTCCCTTCTAGCCTTAAACCTATGATCCTATGGACAACCCTGTGACGTAGGCAGGGCAAATAATCTTACACATGAGGAAACTGAGGTTCAAAAAAATCTAATTATTTTGAGTGATATCACAAGATAGGAAAAGTGTCAGGGCTGGATCCAGATGAGTCTAAGTTTTCTGGTTTAAGGTTAACTCTAAAGTAGATATGACAGAACCTTGACTTGAACCCAAATTACCAGTAACTTCAACTAATTTTTTTTCTTTCTTGTTTTTAATTTGTAGGACAGTGAATCAGATCATTGATTATAAGAAAAGGAGCATGAAAGGAAGAAACAGATGGTGAGGGAGTCCAGCTCTGCATGTGGAGACTGCTACATGCAGTAGGTGCTTCATAAATGCATGCTCATATGACTGACAGGAATCAGTTTTCATATCAGAAACCTGTTAGGGACAATGGCAAAAAAGAACATTACGAAGAAAGTGGAAGAACTGCACAAAAAGAATGAACATGGGCCAGAAAAAATCCTTGACCAGCGACTGGTGAGTGACCAAGTACAATACTTTGTAAAGTGGAAAGGCTACCTGGAGGAGGAGAGTACTTGGGAACCAGAAGATAACATAGACTGTCCTGACCTCATTGAGGAGTTCTTAAGATCCCAGAAAACAGCCCATGAGACAGAGGAACCCAAGGAAAGCAGAGGCAAAGCTTGCTTGCGTAACAGAGGCACAAGAGTTGAGAGCAAATCAAAAAGCAAAAAAGAGAAGTCCAAAAAGCCAGAGGATTTGGCCCAAGATCTGGAGGCAGAAAAGATTATTGATGCTCAAAAAACCAGTGAGGGACTGAAGTTCCTGGTGAAATGGAAAAACAGTGATAAAGCTGACCTTGTTCCTGCCAAGGACGCCAATATCAAGTGGCCCCAGCTGGTCATTAGCTTCTATGAGGAGAGGCTATCGTGGTCAGTGGATTTGAAATAGGTGAGGGAAGAAGAGGCTGGGTTTGTCTTGAGGCCAAAGAGGCAGCTTGAGACGTCCTTAGACAAAAGAGCTGGTGCTTTGCTTGTATCCTGTGGAATCGCAAGTACATTAAACATCCCACATTTCTGGCCTGGATAAGTTTGCCTGCCCATGCCAAGTGAGGGAGAAAGTGATTTAGGCAGGAATTTTTTATACTTTGCTGAGCAGAGGCAAAGAATCTCCCATGAAGAACAAAATTCGTAGAGTTAGGTGTGTGGGAGACTACTACTTGTCAAAGACTCTCCAAGGCCTTCTATATAGTGTCGCTAACTCTGTTTTCATCCCATAGCATTGTGTCAATTTTGGCTCTTACTGATCTATCACTTAGAGGTGTTAGGGAAGGAAAAAGTGAATGGAGAGGGTCATTTTTTGTTGTTGTTAAAATGGAAATAGGGGAGATAAAAGGATGAGAATTCAAAGTCCAGAAGCTTAACTTAAAAAAAATATATATATCACTGGCAATATAAAAGAGCAGTACAAAAGAACTGTTGTTGTTTTTCAATCATGTCCTACTCTTCATGACTCCATTTGTGGCTTTCTTGGCAAAAATACTGGAGTGATTTGCCATTTCCTTCTCTAGCTCATTTTACAGATGAGAAGACTGCAAACAAGGTTAAGTGACTTGCCAAGGTTCACACAGCTTACTTAGACAACTTACTAGTGTCTGAAGTCAGATTTGAACTCACCAAGATGAGTTTTCCTGAATCCCAGTCCAGCACTCTATCACTGCACCACCTCGCTGCCCTAGCAAAAATATGTATGAGTCTGCTGAGATATACTCAGCCTAAACTTGGTGCACTCCTGCTAGAATTACTTCAGGTGGTTAGAGACAGAATTATTTTAGGACTTGAGAAACGGCAGGAGAGAGCACAGATAGGCCAATCTGTTGTTTAGTTTAGGACTCTATTTTTTTTCTAAAGTATAAAAGCACTTTACCACCTCTTCCTCTCTTGTCAGCCATCTTTCTTACACCCTAGGGTGTCTCAAGGAGTTCGAGGTTAGGGTGGCTAGGTGATGAAATGAATAGAGAATCAACCCTAGAGTCAGGAGGACCTGAGTTCAAATCCAGCCTCAGACACTTAACACTAGTGTGTGAACTTGGGAAAGTCACTTACCCCCAATGACCCTGCCTTCCCTTACCCTCCCCCCCTCCAAAGGAAAAAAAATAGAGTTTGAGGTAGAAAACTGTAAGAAATGATGGAGATTGGGTTATCAGCCCTGAAAATCCTGGAGCTGGGTGAGAGTGAGGAACTGGCTGGTGGGACTAGCAAGAGCAGATAAGGTGAGAAGAGGCTGCTGGGCCTCTCACTCTGGTTTCTGCTTCCTCCTCTCCTGTGCTATCAACTCCTAGGGCACCTGAGCCTCTGCCTGCACCCTTCTGGTCTGTTGCTGCAACTGCCTACCCCTCTGCTGCCCAAGTCACATTTGGTGCCAAAGGTGTACAGAGCCAGGACTGTGCTATGCCCAGCCCTGTCTCCTACCTGTGAGCTGCTCCCACCTCTTCAGTTTCCGGGCTTTCCAGTTGCTTTACTTCCATTTCAACCAAATGTTGCCCAAGCTTCTGTGACCACCTCCCTACCTGCTCCAGGTCCCCTGTGGCTGATGGTTGGCCCTCCTTGCCATTAGCCACTGCACCATCCCTTCCATTCCAGCTTCTCTTTGGTGCCTCTCAGATGCCTGTTGTTCCTTATTTTGCAGGATCTCTTCTGCTAATAGTGGCCTTTTACTTGGTCCTCCCTGGGGACACTCCTCCTCATATCCATCTTCTGGCCTTCATCTCTTGCTACTCTGATCTACCTGGACCCCAGTACTCCCTCTAACACCAGGGTGATGGCAAAACATAGTTGGGCAAAGGGGCCTGGGGGCAGAGGGAAGGGAGTAACAGATTGCAGGGGGTAGGTAGAATTGGGCTGCAAGAGAGGCAGCAAACCCCAGTCCCTGCCCCTTGGAAAGCTAAGCTGGAGGCTTTGGCAGTAATTAGCCAATCCCCAACAACAGTTTTTCATGTGACCTGGTCTTAATTCAAAAGGGGTTAGGGGGCCTCCTCCCCCTCTCCCCCATTCTCCTCCAGAGAGCAGGCCCTCAGAGGCAGTGGTTAGCCTTCCCTCAGTGACAGCAGCAAATCTCATGTCTCCCAGATGGAGACACAGACAAAGAATAGGTCAGGAAGGCGTTGTGGTGGGACACTGGCTGGTACTGAGCTCTAGGCAAGAGGCCTCAGTCCAGTCATTCACCTCAAACATTATTTTTCACCTGTCATCTGGGTGAGTTTTGTGAGGGAAGGCAGGGAAGGAGGGCCCCAAGAAAAGCCATGCATAATTCCTCAGAAGTCCATTCCCTGTCAGTTCTCCTCCCTGAGCCAGAGGTCATACCAACCCATCTAGGTCAGAGCAGGGATCCAGGAACTGTCAATTATATAAAGCCTGCCTGTTACTGGATGAGCTATCCCCATGAAGACTGCCCGCGTGGCAGAACTGGACCCCTGGGGGACAAAACATGGGCAGCCAGGACCCTGTGCATCCCGGGGGGCTCAGCCCCTGGGGCCAGACCGCACATGTTCCAGCACTGCCAGGCCCTCTCCCCCTTCCCCTTCAGGACTCCAACAGGTCCACAGGCCTTCCCCACATCCCTTTTTCCCACCTCTTCCTGGAGGATAGGGCCTCAGATGCCTGGGCAGAGGCAGGGGGTGAAGGCTTCAGTCTTGGGGAGTAGCCGGGGCCAGAAAATCTACAGGAGAAGCTCGAACAGAGGCCAAGGCTTGAGGATCCAGAAGAGAAGGGGCAGAGTCCAAAGCTGGAAAGGGGGTGGGGCTGCTGTGGCCCCTCCAAATCCCCCGGGTCCAGTAAGAAGTCACCATCATAGCCATCTGTAGTGGGGCCAAAGGGGCTGAGGACGAGGCCAGGAACCCCCATCAGGACGTGCCCTCCAAGCTGCTGCTCAGCCTCTGCCAGGGCCAGTGCGGCAGCTAGTCAGCTGGTCATCCCGAGGTGCCCGAAGCCGGGCGGGGCCAAGGCCTGGGAAGAATTCAGGGCTGGTCCCGATTCAAGGCGCGGGCAATGCCGTGGTCCCTGAGCCCGTCGCCTGGCTTGAAGCACTTCAAGGCCATGGCGCTTCTGCCACCGAGGCGGGCGTCCAGGCCTGGCCGATTAGCCTTGTTCGGTGGTAGAGGCAGAGTCCAAAGTCCCGCACAACAAAACCTCCTTGTCCAGGTCAGTCTCCAAGACACGGCTACCGCTCCAGAACTGAACACAACACGACTTCCGCCATTACCGGAAGTGGCTCACCCGTAGAAGGAGAAATCCTAAGGCACTTCCGGCACTTTCGAGGACCTCAAGAGTTGTCAGGCGTTGTCACCAGGTTTAGGCAGCACGAGGAGACTCCAGCCCCATACTTCCTTGTCTAATTTGTTCGCAGTAATGCGGTTGGTCAGCTCTGGGGTGTGCCTGTCGTCAATTGGCCCAGAGCTATTTGAATTTGAATATTCATGAGCAACAGCTGAGACCTGAGACAGGGGTCTATTGTTTGGAAGCACCATGCTGATTGGACTCTCTTGCCAACCATGGATATTCTCAACTTCATCTCCTTGATGACAGAAGTCACCTGTGCGGCCCTGGTGGGGGAACCGCTAATTCCTGAAATCAAGTGAGAATACTACACCTCTCATCTCAACCCTCAGCTTGTCTAGCCAGCCCATGTTGTACATGTTGAAGATGCAACAAGAATATACCCAAATTCGGGCGGAGCCAAGATGGCGGAGTAGAAACAGCATGTCCAAGGCTCTCTCCCCCCCAGATCACCTCCAAACTATGTAAAAGGGGATTCTGAACAACTTCTGGAACCCCAGCACCCACAGAACAACACAGAGAAGCTAACCTCACACTGAGGACAGCCCAGCAGCTCTGCAGGAAAGACCAGCACAGCCCTCTGGGAGCTGGCAGCACCGTGTGCGGAGAGCTGAGCCCAGGTCCGCCTGAGCTGCGGTTTTAGCCCCAGGGCAGCCGGGCCAGCAGCCGGCTGGAGGAACCCTAGAACATTAGCAGCTATGGCAGTTCCAGAATTATTAACACAGACATGCCTAGGACAAAGTGAGAGGTTAGTGCCCTATGGACTTTGGGACCAGTATTTGTGGAACACATGCCACTGAGGAGACATGCCATTTTGTAGTTTTCAGTGGCAGCTCCAGCTTCTGGCCTGCGAACTGTAGGGAGATCCAGCGATCACTCTTGGAGGGGTAATTGCTCTTGCTTTAACCTCCCTGGATCTGGATTGTGGTCTGGGGTGGAGGTCATGGGGTGGGTATCCAGCTTGCCAGAAACGGAAGTTGTCCCCCCCACACGTTTGGGACGGAAGCTCCCCTGTCTGGTGGCAGAGTCCTACTGTGGCAACAAGTCCAAAAGTCAAGTAATTAAGTGGCAACATGCCAAGGCAAAGGAAACAAAATAAACAGAAAAATGCAACATTAGACTCCTATTTGGGGGGCAAAGAGGATCAAAGCATAGAACAGAAGGAGGACTGTGAGGTCAGAAGGAAAATATGAGCGGGTTACAGGCCATAGAGGACCTTAAGAAGGACTTTAAAAATCAAATAAGAGAAGTGGAGGAAAAATTGGGAAGAGAAATGAGAAGGATGCAGGAAAAGTATGAAATGAGGGTCAACAGCCTGACTGAGGAAAACAACACCTAAAAAATAGACTAACTCAAATGGCAAAGGAGGCCCAAAAGGGCAATGAGGAGAAGAATGCCTTAAAAAGTCAAATTTGCCAGATGGAAAAAGAATCTCAAAAGTTCACTGAGTAGATTCATTACTTCAGAGTTAGACTGGAGCAAATGGAAGCTAATGACTTTATGAGAAATCAAGATGCTGTTAAGCAGATCCAAACAAACGAAAGATTAGAAGGCAATGTGAAATATCTCATGGGAAAAACCACTGACCTGGAAAATAGATCCAGGAGAGACAATTTAAAAATTGTTGGACTACCTGAAAGCTATGATCAAAGAAAGAACCTAGAAATCACCCTTCAAGAAATTCTCAAGGAAAACTGCCCTGATGTTTTAGATCCAGATGGCAAAATAGAGGTTGAAAGAATCCACAGATCACCTCCTGAAAAAGATCCCCAAAAGAAAACTCCCAGGAATATTATAGCCAGGTTCCAGAATCCCCAGATCAAGGAGAAAATACTACAAGCAGCCAGGAAGAAACAATTTCAATATTGTGGAAACACAATCAGAATAGCCCAGGACCTGGCAGCTTCTACACTGAGGGATCGAAGGGCATGGAATATGATATTCCAGAGGGCAAAAGAACTGGGAATGAACACAAGGGTCACCTACCCAGCAAAACTGAGTATTTTGTTTCAGGGGAAAATATGGTCATTCAGTGGAATAGAGGACTTTCAAGTATTCTTAAGGAAAAAACCAGAATTGAATAGAAAATTTGACATCCAGACACAAGAAGCAAGAGATGCCTGAGAAGGTAATCAGGGAAAAGAAATCAAAAGGAACTTATCAGAGTTGAACTATTTACATTCCTATATGGAAAAGCAATAACTGTGACTGATGATCTCTTTCTCACTATGAAAATAATGGAAGAAGGGTGTGTGGTCATATGAATACATATGTGAATGTGTGTGTCTATGGTTACAGTTATATATGGATAGAGGGCACAGGTTTAATTTGTTGGGAAGGGATGATACTTAAGGGGTGAAATTATAAGGTGAGAGAGGAAAGTGACAAGAGGATATGGGGAGAGACAGGGTAGGGTAAACTATCTCATGTAGAAGAAGCAAGGGGAAGTGGCTGCAGGGGAGGGGAAGAATAGGAAGGCAAAAAGGCAAAACCACATTCTCATTGAATTTGGTTCTGGGAGAGAATGACATACATACTAAATGGGATATCTCAACCTGTAGCAGAATAGGGGGAAGAAGGATGAGAGGAGGGATGATGGCTGGGAGGGCATTCTTGGGGAGAGGGGAGGTTGGAAGTACCCAGTATAGAAGAGGGACAGGATCAAGTAGGGAATGGACCAGGTGGGGGGTGGGATGGGTGGGAGGGAATTATAAGCAGCCTTGTACAATATATCTACTATGGTAATGTTTTGCATAGCTAGACATGTACAACATATACTGAATTACTTATCTTCCCAGAGGGAATGGGTGACAAGGGAGGAAGGGAATGGATCTGAAATTTGAGGTCTTAAAATCAAATGTTTCAAATATATATAAATACTATTATTAATAAAAAAAAAGAATATCCCTATATTCTTAGGGAAGATAATCTCTGAAACCTTTTTTTGTTTAATTTTGTTTTTTAATTCTGAAACTGCTGTTGGTGGGACTCTAACACTGATAGTGCAAATTTAATTTGATCATTACAGGGTTGAAAATTTTAAAATTAAACTTGTGGAAAAGAGCAACCATTTAGGCAAAGAAGAAAAAAAACCTTGTGAAATTGAATTTCTTAAAAAAATTCTTGCAGTTTCCTTGTGCCTCAGATATTTGTTGTCTTGAATCATGAGACTCACTAGCTCTCATGATCTGTATTGAGACTGTACAAGAACTTGGTGCAAAAACATTTTTTCTTTTTTCTTTTTTTTTTCTTTTGCTTTTTGGTGGGCTATTGGGGTTAAGTAACTTGCCCAAGGTCACAGGGCTTTTTGTTTTTGGTTTTTTTTTTTTTTTTTGTGCGTGTGTGTATGTGTGTTAAGTGTCTGAGGCCACATCTGAACTCAGGTCCTTCTGACTCTAGGGCCTGCGCTCTACTCACTGCGCTACCTAGCCACCCCCAAAACATTTTTTTTCGAAGCATATTTCTTAGGCTTCTGTGAAAGATGTGATTAAATGTAAAGTAGAATTTTTTTAAAAAATTGACTCAGTACAGGATGAACTGAGGGTTAATTTGACATACATTAAGTTCAGTTTCTTGCATCTTCTATACCCACAATCTTAGTAATAACTTTGTTCAGAATGATTAGCTTGAAGCTCACAAGACCCTTCTTAATCATGGCAAAAAGTTAAGATTTTATAACCTATTCCACCTTCTCTCTGTCCCTCCAGCTATATACATTTGCTTTTTGGAGGGCAGTTGGGGTTAAGTGACTTGCCCAACATCACATGGCTAGTTTTTGTGTTAAGTATCTGAGGCTGGATTTGAATTCAGGTCCTCCTGACTCCAGATCTGGTGCTCTACTCACTGTGCCACCTAGCTGCCCCTGCTATGTTTTTAAGGCAGGAAAGTTAAAGAGCAGAGTTTAGAATACTTTTACCATCAGGTACTACAAGAGTCTTCTGTTTAGAACTGGGAGACTGTACACAATAACAGCAACATTATGCAATGACTAACTTTGGTAGACTTAACTCTTCTCAGCAATGCAAGGATCTAAGACAACCCCAAAAGAATCATGATGGAAAATGCTATCCACATTCAGAGCAAGAACTATGGAATCTACAGATTGATGCAGACTATTTTCTCTTTTATGTTGTTTCTTTCTTCTTTCTTATGGTTCCTCCTATTGGTTCTAATTCTTTTTTACAACTTCATTAATGTAAACATATGTTTAATATGCATGTATTTTTAAAAAGACTCTTCTGCTTAAATCCTACCTAACCAAATTTAAATTAGCTAGGTTTCCTTCCTTATCCCCTAAATTCTGGTTGAGATTTCACTAGAACCACTGAAGATGTTTTTTCCCTTGTCCATCTCTCAGTCATGTTCACACAACCTGGAATATAATAGAAGAGAAATAAAAAATTGTCTAATATAAGATCTTTTCTTAGTATGTGTAATGGGAATGGGAATTTGAAGGTCTTCCCTGCCCCTTAATAGACCTAGGGAGGAATTTGAAGCTTCCTTGCTGTGAAGATAATCTTTGCCCCCTGATAGGCTGAATGTAGTCACATGGAGCCTGTGGTGGGAGGAGTTTGCTGAGAAGAAGCAGAGCCCACAGAGAAGTGGGTAGAGAGCTAGGTTGACAGCTGGAGACAGTTGGAGACAGTTGGGGAGGGAGGAGCTCAAGCAAGGAGATAGTTTTGTGAGTAAATATTGGTTTGTGGGAAGTCTAAAGGATGGCATGGCTCTCAGTGTTATTCTGACTTCTGAATATCTTTGGTACTATGATGGAATCAGCTTATGCATTTTGGGATTTGGTTTTCTGGTGTCTAAACAAATCCTTCAGTGCTATCCTCTATCTGGAGAGTTTGGCATATTTTGTTATATTATATATTATATTTATAGCCATGGTCTTTATCGTGATTGTGGGTGCTGTAAATATTGCATTGGCACTACAGTATGCTTAAAAAGAAGGGAATTTCTATCAGAAAAGCAAGTTAGCAAACAATTTAAACTATAATAAAACTCAAGGTGAAGTCAACCTAAAATTTAAGGCAAGCCCTATAAAATGGAAGGAAGTAGATGGAAAAATATGGTATGGAGGAAAGAGTACTAGGTGTGAAGTTGTAGGCACTGGGTTCAAGACCTGACTACTACTTGTATAACCTTCCCAAGTCACTTCAAATCTCTGACCTCAGTTTTCTTATTTGTAAAAGGAAGGATTTGGACTAGATGGCCTCTAAGGAACTTCTAACTATGAATTCTATAACAAAAGGAAAAGTAGCTTCCAGGGGTTAAATGAAGTTTTTCTCTATTAGAAGATCACTGGGTAAATCGGACGGAGCAAAAGAGTGGGTTGAATTTTTAAAGGAGAAATTCTTGACTTAAAAAAATGTCAGGATTTATGAAAGGGGTTCTTAACTTTTTTGTGTGTCTTAGACTCTGTTGACAATCTGGTGAAACCTATGGGCCCCTTTTCAGAATCTTTTTTTTTTTTTTTTAAAGCAATTGGGGTTAAGTAACTTGCTCAAAGTTACACGGCTAGTCATTATTTATGTGTGGGTGCTCATTTTCTGAGGCCGATTTGATCTCGGGTCATCCCAACTCCGAGGTTGGCGCTCTTACTCACTGCACCACCTAGCCGCCCCATCTTTTTTTTTTTAATAATGGAAGGAAATGCTAAGTTTCTCTTAGACATAAGTGAGAATAAAGATGTAATTTTTCCATATGCAAGTTCATGGATCCCTTGCAATCTAGCCATGTACCTCTTTGGGGTCCAAAGACCCCATGTTAGGAGTCCCTGGACTAGTGAAGAAGGTTGGCTTAAAATTTCCTGTAGTGACAAAATCTTGTTAAAGGTTTCATAGGGAGAGTGGAATGATTTCACATTGTATATTAGTAATCAAAGGACAGAGTAAAATCACTGTAGCTCCTGCAAAGATAAGGAAAAAAAACACCACTGTAGGAAATGGGAAATTAAACACAGACTCTCTCTCTCTCTTCTTTCCTCTCCCCTTTCCTCTTTTCCTCTCTCATTTGGGAGTTGATTAAATAAATAGATTTCACTGTGTAGTAGAATACACTGTATTCTAAAAAGACAAATGACCTGTTTTATGTACTAGTTCCCCAGGGTTGATCTGTAAGCATAAAATACAATCTTAATTATGTTTCCATTATTATTTGCTGAATAAAGATGTTTTGCCTGTGCTTGACTATGAAAACTGAGTGGTACTGCATATTTAAACTTCAGTCACATTTAATTTGTTTTAGGAACTAAATTAATAGTTCACATAATGAATACATATAATTTACATAAAGAAAAGAGAAGGCAGTGTGGTGGAAAGGTCAGATACCTGGTCTCAGAGTCAAGAAGAGCTGGTTTCAAGTCCTGCCTCTGACATAAACTAGTTGTGTAACTGTGGGCAAACCCCTTAATTTCTCTCAACCCTAGGCACTTCTAAAAAATTATGTTGTAGACTAGTTGCTCATCTGCATTAATGGAGGGAGTTTGCAATTGATGAAATAAGCGGTCCAACATTTTCTCTCCCTCTCCCCAAGATCCCCCAATAAATAAAAATAAATGTATACACATTAAACAGGTATATTTCTACTTGCTGGTAATGCTTTACACATCTCCCTTCTTTAACACTATACTTTAATACTGAATAATTCATCTCCTTTTCTCTCTTAATCTATATAATATTTTATGGACCATATCATAATCCTTCCTTACTCTTTAAGTCTTACCCTGACCTCTAGCCAAAGTAGTATTGTAGTGCCTGGTTTTCCCATCCCCCAACCTCAGCCCTCCCTCGGGGAAGTGAGCAGATTGCCACTTTAGTTCCACCCTCCCCCAACAGATGTGGGCCCTTCCCCAGTCAGCCCACTTTCACAGAAGTGGGCGGGCTTCTGGGTCAGGGAGACTTGGTGCATCCATGGGAATTTCAAGGTGTGTACTGACCAATCACTGTTTTTGGCCTCTGCAAGTTTCTGCTTACCTAACCAGTGGCCATGTGGCCTCCCTTTAAAAGCTGAGGCTTTACCTGAGATCTCTGCTTTTATGACCTGGGACGGTGGGGTGGTACCTCATCAGCCCACCATGTGGCCTGATCAGCCAACATGGCGTATAATAAATGTTCCAATTCTAAATTGTTACTTGGGTCTTGCTCGCGTTTTCTGGGTGCAACAATATGATTATCACTTGAAATGTCAATGAATTTTTAAAAGGATGTAAGAAAAACCAATATTTGACTTTTTCTTTTTGCTGAGTATCCATAGGTAACCCAGAGGCAACTTATGGGTACCAATAAGCAATCTATAGGGCTACTTAAAACTCTGCCACCAAATCTTATAAGAGAAGCTGGTTTAATTGCCAAGATCATAAAGAGAAAGACAGTTCTAAGAATTTTCTAAAGACCAACTTCAGCTTTTTATAAGCTGGAAAGACCAATGATTGTTTAAGTCACTTGTGCACACAAAAGTCCTCAGGCAGAAAAGATTTTGTTGTCAGTGGAAAAAGGCTAGTCCAAAACTGACACCACATTTGCTCCCTCCAATAGGCTGTCTTATTGTGAAAGACATAACCTTGGACTGAATCTGCAAATCAGGTGTTCAATTCAAATGATAAGGAATCAAAGTCTAGGAAAACCTATCACTGAATCATTCTTTTCAACTTGATACCCTTTTTACTAAAGAATAATCTTGCATTACTATGCTGCAGCTCTTTATTCAGAAACCTTATTACAGGTCTGGAATTCATAGATTGGAATTTCCCTCCTGCCCCTGCTGCCTCTCCCTCTGATTCATTGAATTTAAGAAGGGAGCCCCAGGCCAGCCTTCCACTCCAGGATACACTCAGGTTATCCTTCACCATGCTCCCATGTCAGGTACCTTTATCTCTTCCTCCACTCTACCCCCACTCTTCAACTTTCTTTTATGTGTTGTTTTCTTCCATTAGAATGTACATTTCTTAACGGCAGAGGCTGTCTTTCTGTTTTTATTTGTATTCCCAGCACTAAGCTCAATGCTTGGCCATAGCAAGAACTTAATAAATGCTAATTGACTAACTGACTGACTAATACCAAATATAAATGAGTGATAAAAATGCTTTGGAAGAGGATTCCAAAGTAAATTTAAAAATTTCAATCTCAAATTAAAAATTCTGATGACAATTGATTTCAACAATTCAACAAACAATTAAATACATACTAAGCCCCA
This sequence comes from Gymnobelideus leadbeateri, assembly GCA_011680675.1. Taxonomy (NCBI): domain Eukaryota; kingdom Metazoa; phylum Chordata; class Mammalia; order Diprotodontia; family Petauridae; genus Gymnobelideus; species Gymnobelideus leadbeateri. Next base: position 27,133 of record WOXC01008363.1, read on the forward strand.
GACGCAACAAGCCAAAGAGGTGAGAAAGCTGACTTTAGAGCCAAGATAAAGTGGGTTTGTATTCTGCATTTAATACATATTTGACTGTATGATCTGGGCAAGTCACTTAACCTCCCAAGTAACTCTCCAAGATGATGCATTTTAACTTGGTGTCAGTGAACTTAACAAAGTTCAAAACAAAACAAAGTTCAAACAAAACAAAACATTTAGATAACTATATTTCAATATAATTTTGGTACAATAATGATTTCCTTTATGATCCTATGTATTTTATTTTATGCAAAAATCTGAAGAGAAAAATACTCACCACAAGTTAACCAGAAAGGGGTGCTCCAGACATTGCATGATCTGAAGCTCCTTGAAGACATTTCTTACTTCATTGCGCTCAACACACTTCTGTTTGTTCATGTATTTCATGGCATACATCTTCTTGGTGTCATTCTTCTGTACAATGCAGACCTGATAGAGCAAATCCAAGTGAGGAACTGATTAAGAGAAACAATATCATGTTGGAAGTAGAGAAAAGAAATGTAGAAGTCCTTTTTAGTAGTGCTGGCAGGGTTTCCTTGTCCAGCTTATGACTCTGAAAAGTTCCATTTTTTAAGACTTCTAATCAGATCTAAAGAAAAATCTTTTCAGGTCTCCTGAACAGTGTTAATTCAGCATTCGTATTTTCTCAAATTTCTTTCCATTTATTTAATCAGACATTTTGGTGATTTTTTTTTTTGGAGAAATCTTTGAAACTTTATACTGTCATTAAAACCTAAACTAGATTGCCCCAAATCCCTTTTTGCTGAAATGAGGTCTAATAGTCAGTGTGAACAATATGGAAAATTTGGGTATTCTTCATAACCCAGATGTTGCTTCCTCCATGAATTTTTCCCTAATGCCCCTGATAGTAATAACCTTTTCCCTCCTTGGATAAAACACTGTGTTTTGTCTCTTTTTAATGCATTTAGGGATAGTGAGAAAGAGTGGACCTGTGATTTTTCATTGATATAAGGAACTCTTGGAGGAGAGAATGACCTTTATCAGTGAAGGTCAACACCTTCTCTGAAATTTATTGTCTTAGTTGTCTAGACCATTGAGAGATTAAGTGACTTGCCCAGTGTTAAGCAGGCAACATATGTCAGACATGGGACTTGAGCTCAAGTCTTCCTGGCTTTGAGGCTGGTTCTCTACACTCTAAGCTCTAATTGCTTCTTTTAAACCATTTAACCTTATTATAGTGTATTATAGTTATCTCTGTGTCATCTTCCCTGCTAGACTCTAATCTCCATGAGGACAGGAACTATGTCTTACTTGAACTTTGTACCTCTTCTGGGAAGAGGTATTCAGCCCACAGCAAATGCTTACTTAAAGTTTGTTGAGTTTTTATTGATTTTGAACAAAGTTGGAGAGCCTGATAGGTCTTTGTTTTTGGCTTTTTGGAGGGGGAAAGGCAGGGCAATTGGGGTTAAGTGACTTGCCCAAGGTCACATGGCTAGTTTTGTATTAAGTGTCTGAGGCCAGGTTTGAACTCGGGTCCTCCTGACTCCAGGGCTGGTTCTCTATTTACTGTGCCACCTAGCCACCCCAGACAATGCATGTAAATGCCTCTGGCCCACTTGAAAGGCTGTTTTAATACAGATGTCCCCCTTAGGTCATTTTCCCACATTATATATAATAAGGTTATCAGGTCTTAAATTTAATATGTTCCCAAAGGAGTTCAAGGTGAGTGCCTTAAAAAAAAATGGAAGATGTGAAAAGATGTTATAGGAATTGGAAGAGGGGAGGAGGAGATAGAAGAATTAATCATTTCATTTTCAGCATTAGTGCCTAAGGTATGCTATGGTACAAAATGCATTCTAGAATAACTCAAATGAATGACTGGAAAAAAATATCTGCTAAGTTCCATGATCCCTAATCAGCAACCAAACTTCTCTTGATTTTTTTGTCTTCACCTAGACTTTCACTTAGGACTTCATTTCTAATATTTCCTACTGGTTAGTATTTCATTTTTGCAAGGATTATTATATATAAAAATATGTATGCAAAACAAGAAAAAAAGAAATATGTGTGCATATCACTATAATTAGATTTAGGATTAAACACACACACACACACACACACACGCACTCACACGACTTCTGCTAAAGAATTAGAGAATTTTGTCTGAAAGCATTTCCCCTGAACTGTAAAAGTCCTGAAAGTTGCTTTGTCAAATCAACTACTGCTGGAGCTCCTGAAAATAAAACCTGGTGGTTGTTGTTGTTGGTTTTTTTTTTTTATTTTTCCCTTTAGCATAAGGGAGATTTTGTTCTTTTCCCATGCCTACCATATTGCCTCTCTTATACATCACAACTGCTTAGTAAATATTTGTTGAAATGAATTAAGAAAGGTCTTTCACACAGGAGCCCAATGAGTAGTCTTAACTTTAATTCCATATGTTTTAGTGATGAGTATTTGTTTAATATCTAGGTATAAGAGATAGACATTCTTTAAATCCTAGTGAAAGTCTCTAATGTATTACAAGGATGTTCAATTCAATTTGATTTAGCAAGTATTTATTGTAAGTTTACTATGTACATGGGTCTGTAATAACCACTGAGGATGCAAAACAAACCCATCTTTACCCTCAAGGAACTTTATTGGACAATAATTTTAAGAACAGTGTGCTAATGGTGGTGAGGGTACAGGGAAGATGATAAGAAAGGGGTTTGTATAGGAAGCAGAACCTGAGAGGCGAAGTCTTTGGCTTTGGCCAAAGGTATTCAGCCCACAGCAAATGTGTGAGAGCAGCTCTTTTCAGTGATTACAATCCTTTAATAAGAATAGCTCAGAAGGCAGTTGGAAAAGGTCTATGAGCAATAGCAAAAATGAAGAGGTGAACAGAGAGCTTTTCTCTCAAAATTAGAGGCAGGGAAGAAGTAGAGTAGAGAAGATGATTTTCTGGAGGATCTGGACTCTTTGAGGAGTCAGCTGACCTGGTCTTTGTGAAGTGCTACATGGGATTCCAGGGAGTGTCTCTTTAATACTATTCAGGTGAGTGAGATTAGTAGCCCTAGATGATGGTAACTAAGGGAAGCCCTTAAATTTTGGTTGCAGGAACTTTTTTTGAGTAGTTATGGCTTAGGTAGGCTTGGGGTAAGAGTTTTATGATGGGTCTCTTATAAGAGAGGAAGGGAACCTAGAGGGTAGAGTGGATTGGAAAGAAGGGGGCACTGGGACTGTTCTGGATGGGCATCTGCTATGTTTTACTTAAGGCTTGTACTTTGAAGGAAATTAGACATTCTACAAGGTGGAAATGAAGAGGTACTCTGGTAATCCAGACATGAGGGACCCCTTACACAAAGTCACAAAAGTAGGAGGATTCTAGTACACAGGGAACCTCTATCAGATCATTAGTCTCTAGAGTATTTTCCCTTATGATCTCATCAGATAAATAGTCTGGATATCCTTGCTGCTTTGGTTTGCTAGTAAAGGGTCAATTCAGTGTTGATCCTTACCTTTCCAAAACTGCCTTTCCCAATGGCACGCAAAATTTCAAAGTGATCAAAGTTGACTGTAAAAGAAACAAAAATGACCACATGGTAAGTTTTTGTTGACTAACCACTTGAGGTTTTTTGTGTTATTACATAGAGATTCTTAGAAAAATATAGATAGACTTGCATGAAATAATGAAAAGCAAAATGAGAATCAGGAAAACATTGTATACAGTAACAGTAAGGTTGTTTTAAGAACAACTTTGAGCTACTAAGTAATTTTGACTATTATAAATACCCAAATTAACAACAAAGGACCTATGAAAGATGCTATCTGGATCCAGAAAAAGAACTGATAAATAAAAGCATGTATAAAATGATTTTGCACATATATATATATATATATATATATACACACACACACACATATTTGTATCTAATGGCAGCCATTTCTAGGGTGGAGGGGGAAGAAAAAAGGGGAAAAAAGAAACTTACATGTTAACTTTATTATTTATTTAAAAGGAATAGCACATTGTACATAACAGATTTGCAATTTCATGTGCAATCATCTTTTAAAGAATTTTATTGCGTCATGGAAATGTGTGTTTTATTTCACAAATTAAAATATAAAATAGAGAGAAATTTTTAAAAAGATAAAACTAAAAGGTTTTTAGACTCAGTTTTCTCTTCATGTGAGGTATACTGGGAAGATAGGTGCAAAATAAGTTTCATCAATACTTTTCAAAATCTGTCTTGAACTCTTCCATGGCCTGTAACCAATTCATATTTTTCTTGGAAGCTTTTGATGCAGGAGTTTTGACTTTGTTGACTTCTGGTTAGATGTTTTGATCCTTTTTGTCCCCAAAAAAGGATTCTGTGGTCTGATTGTGCTTCTTCACCTTGCCAGCCAATTACTTGACTTATGAGCTCTTTGCAGCGTAGCACCTCTACCACCTCTTGCACCTGAACCATGCTCTTCCATCACCCAGTTTCAATAGAGTTCCCCACTGACCTTTAGTTTTCTCTTTGGCATTTATGGGTTGAGAAGTCTGGAAACCACCCTAGCTGCTGGTGATTCACTCTCCTGAAGTCTGCTCTAGTCAGTCTGGGCTACTGTTCGGGGCTGACCTGGGTCTGGGCCCACATGGCTCACATGGGCTGAGCTCGGCTCCCAGTCCAGTGCAATAAACCCTTCCTGTCGGCCTGCTGAGCTGCCTTCAGTGGGAGATGTGTTTCTCTCTGTTACTTTATGGGTTCTGTAGCTCTAAAATTTGTTTAAAGTCATATTTTACAGGAATTGGAGGTGGTTGGTGTGGGAGCTCATGGGTCATCAATACTTTTGATAATGCAAAACATTTCAGTCAGCCAACATTTTTTAAGCACCTACTATATATCAGTCACTGAAGCAAAAGACAGTCCTTACCCTTGAGGAGCTCACAATCTAATGGGGGAAACAACATGCATGCATTTATCTTTTATAAATAGGAACTTTACAATCTTCTGCTGTCTGTACTTGCTCTTTACAGAGTTATTTGCTATTGTAGCTTGAACACATTTATCTTTTCCTAAGTAAGGGGTATATCATCCCCAAGGAAACCGCAAAGAAATGGATGCCCAGTGTGTAAATCTTTATATTTATCTGAAAGTATGCAGATAGTACATAGGACTGGAAGAGAAGGTACACTGGTTATTTAGTAAGAGTAAGGATGGATCAACTCAGTGCCTTGTAAAATCCACAAAATATTTGAAGAACTGGAAGAAGACTCCTAATCTGTTGAGTAGATTTTCTGTGGAAAATTTACAGAAAGGCATGGCCAAGAAGCACACAGAATGAGGAGTTACAGAGGGTCAGTGATCTGCACAGAAGGAGGTGATTTTATCAACTCTTTCATTCAATTGTTATTTCTATTCAGGTGACTCCTAAATCTATACTATCTAGCCCTGATCTCCCTCTTAAGGTCCAGTCACACATCACTTTCTGAACATTCTATTCAATTCAATAAGCTTTTATTAATCTCCTACTATATACCAAGTATTGTACTAGGCACTGGAATACAAAGACAAAAATGAAAGTCTCTGCCCTTATGGAGCTTACATTCTGTTGAGGGAAACAGTATTGATAAGCTAAGGAAAACAACACTGATACATATCAATAAATATATACAAACGAAAAATAAGTTTCTAGCTATTATATACAAAGTAATTTCTGAGCTCATAGAAAGGATACACCTCCCACCAAATGGGTGTTCAGGAAAAGCTCCACATATAAGATGATGCTTGAATTGAGTCTTGAAGAAAGCCAGGGATTCTGTGAGGCAGAAATGAGGAGTCAGCGCATTTCAGACTTGGAGACAGAGCAAAGGCATGGTGATGGGAGATGGAATATTGTATATAGGAAACAGCAGGCAAGGCAGCCCTGATAGAACTAGATGTCTAGTGGGCATCTCAAATTCAATGTGTCCAAAATGGAATTCATTATCTTCTTTCCTAAGCACCGGCCCTCCTCCAAACTTCGCTAGAACTGTTAAGAGCAGTACAATTCTTCCAGCCACTTAAATTCAAAATCGTGGCATTATCCTCAACTTTTCCCTTTCCTTTGCCCTTATAATCATCATTCAGTTGTCAAGGCTCGTCAATTCTGCCTCCACAATATCTATTTGCATCCATCTCCTTTTTTCCACTCTTGTCTGCTATGTGGAGCATTTAAAGACTCTCAGATTCTAGTTTCTTCCCCACCCTTCACTTCACTTTCCACACAGCTGCCAAAATGGTCTTCCTAAAGCACAGGTCTGACTGGGTCACTCCCTAAGAATTTTCAGTGACTCCCTACTGATGCTAAGATAAAATACAAACTACTCTGTTTGGTATATACAGCCTTCCACAATTGTGCTCCATCTTGCCTTTCCAGGTTTATTTTGTATTACTCTTTCATGGACTCTACATTCCAGCTAAACCAACCTTCTTGCTGTCCTCTGGACTTAATATCCCATCTCATACTTCTATTCTTTGACCCGAGTTGTTCCCCATGACAGGAGTATACTCTCTCTTATAATTCTCAGCTGCCTTCAGAGTTAACTCAGGTGCTATCTTTTATGGGAAGCTTTTGTTTTTTTATTGAGGCAATCAGGGTTAAGTGACTTACACAGGGTCATATGGCTAGTAAGTATTTGAGGCTGGATTTGAAGTCATGTCCTCTTGACTTCAGGGCTGACACTCTATCCACTGTGTCACCTAGCTACTCTTTGGGATGTCTTTCTTGAGCCCTCTTGTTGCTATGAATCTTTGATTTCTCACATTAGTTTCTTAAAATCTGTTTAAAGGTTGCGTTCACCCAACACAACTGTAAGATTCTTGGGGGCAGGGATTATTTTCCATTTTGCCTTTGGTACCCTCAGCAACTAGTTTAGCCCCTTGCACATAATAGGAACTTGATAAGTGTTCATTGGGTAACAGAATCAACAGCTTTTCTATATAATAACAATAAAATTCCAGAAGCAATAATAGAAATGGAGATGCCCACACAGTCTGCCCTGGAGCAGGACTTCATTGCTTCACCTCTAGACTGGGGCACCAGCCTGCTCATTTGTTTCTTTCCTTCAAGTCTCTTCCCATTCCAGCACATCCTCCCACTCAGTTGCCAAAATAAGTTTCCTAAAGTTCAGGTCTGACCACGAATAAACTCTGTTGTATTGTTTGTGACCAGCTCTTTGTGACCCCAACAAACTCTAACAGTAACCTGTTATTACCTGTAGAATCAAATATAAAATCCTCTGTCCTTTAAAACCTTTTATAACCTAACTCTTGTTATCTTTCCAAGCATTGCTTTCCTCCAGTTCTTCTCCAGGGTCACTGGCCTTGTTGTTCCTCTCATACAACTCTGTGCCTTTTCATTAGATGCCTCTGGTGCCAGTATTACATTCCTTCCTCACCACTGTGTCCTGGCTTCCTTTAAGATTCAACTCAAATCCCACCTTCTGCAAGGGGCCTTTCCAGGCCCCCCTTTCTCCCATCTTATCTCCCTTCCCTATTTACTTTGCATCTATCTTTTATGTACATAGTTGTTTGCATATTCTCTCCCCCATTAGAGTGTGAGTTCCTTGAGGGCAGGGAACTTCTTTTTGTTTATCTGTATCCCTAGCACATAGTGTATGACTAATACTTGACTTCTCACAAAAACAAGTGCCAAGTATTAACAACCATATGAAATAATGCTCCAAATCATAAATAGTAACAGAGGGTCAAATCAAAAGAACCCCAAAGTTTACCTCAAATGCAACAACTTGGCAAATTGACAGAAGATGGAAATATTTAATTTTGTAGGGAGTATGGAAAAATGGGCACAGCAGTGCATTGTTGGAGCTGTGAATTAGTACAGTGAAATTTGAAAAATGATTTGGAATTTTGCAAATAGAATGGTAAAAACATCCATGCTTTTTGACCCAGAGATTCTACTGTTAGGTATAGATACATACCCCCAAGGAGGTCACTGACAAAAGAAAAGGTACATACATAGCAGAGTGTTTCTACTTGCACTTTTTGTGGTAGCAAAGAACAGGAAGCAAAGTAGATGCCAGTTGACTATGGAATGGCTAAATTAATTGTGGTAGATGAATGTTAAGAGCAACTAGGTGGTGCAGTGGATAGAGTGCCAGGCCTGGAGTCAAAAAAGAGTCATCTTCTTGAGTTCAAATCTGACTCAGTCACTTACTAGCTATGTGACTCTGGGCAAGTCACTTCACCCCATTAACCTCAGTTTTCTCATCTGTAAAATGAGCTGGAGATGGAAATGCAAACCACTCCAGTATCTTTGCTAAGAAAATTCAAATGGGGTCATGAAGAGTCAGATGCAACCAAACGACAACAAAAGATGAATGTTATGTAATACAATATTAACTTGCTGTAGGAAATAATGATGATATAAACAGAGAAGTATGGAAAGACTTACATGAATTGATGTAAACAGAGAGAGGAGAATATTTATAACATTTGCAGAGATACTACATCTATGCAAATGTTAAGAATAAATACCACTAAACAACTGAAGTGAATGCTGTAATATTATAAAAAACAAGCCTAACCCCAAAAAGAGGTATGAGAAAATACCTCTCCTTTTTCCTGTACAGAGAGGTACAAGACTGTGAGGGTGAAAGATTGCATATAATATTTTATTTTTTAATATATTGATTGATTTTTCTGATTTAAAAAAATTATTTTTTTAACTCTGGGTAAAGGAGGAGAGAAATGGGGGAAATCTAAGTGATATAAGAATAAGACATATTGGGGGACAGAGTCAAGATGGCAGCATAGAAGCAGGAAAACTCCCTGAGCTCCCCCAATAACCACCTATAAAATATGACTCTAAACAAACTTTAGAGCTACAGAACCCATAAAGTGACAGAGAGAAACAAACCTCCCACTGAAGACAGCCTGGAAGGTGGACAGAAAGGGTTCATCACAGCATGCTGGGAGCCAAGCCCAGCCCCACCTGAGTCTGAGGTTTTAGCCCCAAGGCGGCCCCAACCAGCCTTGGCTGGAGGGACTTAGGGTGAGTCGATCACCAGCAACTGTGGCAGTTTCCAGAATTATCAACCCATAAATGCCAAAGGCAAAGTAAAAGGTCAGTGTGGACTTTGGGAACAGGGGGACTGAAAGTGCAGTTTGACCTTTGCCTCTGGAGGGAGAAGCAGCTGAGGCATGGTGCCACCACCATGTGGCTGCTTCAGAGGTCCTGGCCTGTAGATTGTAGGGGACCAAGCAACCATTATGAGGGGTAATTGCTCTTGCTTTAACCTGCTTGGATCTGGAATGCTATCTTGGGTGGAGGTCCTGGGGTGTGTGACCAGGAGCCAGAGTCTGTGGAGGCTTTTGGAGGGCACCCAACTAATAGCTCCAGCAGCTGTAAAAACCCCAGTGATTTGGGACAAAGTTCTCTCTGGAAGCAGAGTTCTACTGTGGCAAAAAGCTCAAAAGTCAAGTAATTGAATGGCATCATGAGAAAGCAAAGGAAGGAAAGCAAGCATAGCAATCCAACTTTGGTCTCCTTTTTTGGGGACAAATAGGATCAAAGCATGGAATAGGAGGAAGACAGTGAAGTAAGAATTCCTGCACTAGAAGCTTCCAAGAAAAATATGAACTGGTTACAGGCCATAAGAGGAGATTAAGAAGCATTTTGAAAACCAAGTAAGAGAAATGGAGGAAAAATTGGGAGGAGAAATGGGAATGATGCAAGAAAATCATGAAAACAGAGTCAACAACCTGACTGAAGAAAATAACACCTTAAAAATAGACTAACTCAAATGGCAAAAGAGGCTCAAAAAGCCAATGAGGAGAAGAATGCCCTAAAAAGCCAAATTTGCCAGATGGAAAAAGAATCTCAAAAGCTCACTGAAGAGAATCATTCCTTCAGAATTAGATTGGAGAAAATGGAAGCTAGTGACTTTATGAGAAATCAAGATACCATTAAACAGATCCAAACAAATGAAAGAATAGAAGGCAATGTGAAATATCTCACTGGAAAAACCACTGACCTGGAAAATAGATCCAGGAGAGATAATTTAAAAATTATTGGACTTCCTGAAAGCCATGATCAAAAAAAGAACCTAGAAGTCATCCTTCAAGAAATTCTCAAGGAAAATGGCCCTGATGTTTTAGAACCAGAGGGGGAAATAGCGGTTGAAAGAATCCATTGATCACCTCTTGAAAAAGATCCTAAAAAGAAAACTCCTAGGAATATTATAGCCAGGTTCCAGAATTCCCAGATCAAGGAGAAAATATTACAAGCAGCAAAGAAGAAACAATTAGAATATTGTGGAAACACAATTAGGATAACACAGGATCTGGCAGCATCTTTTACATTGAGGGATAGAAGGGCTTGGAATATGATATTCTGGAGGCCAAAGGAGCTGGAGAATCACCTACCCAGCAAAACTGAGTATCATGTTTCAGGGGGAAAATATGGTCATTCAATGAAATAGAGGACTTTCAATCTTTCTTGATGAAAAAACCAGAGTTGAATAGAAAATTTGATATTCAGATACTAGAAGCAAGAGAAGCATGAGAAAGTAAACAGGGAAAAGAAATAATAAGGAACTTATCACAGTTGAACTATTTATATTCCTACATGGAAAAATGATAATTGTAACTTATGAAACTTTTCTCAGCATAAGGCTAGTTGAAGGGAATATAAATGTGTGTGTGTGTGTGTATATATATATATATATATATATATATATATATACATATATATATACATATATATGTCTATATAGGAGGGTATATGGGTGTATAAATACTTATGTATGTGTTTATATGTGTACAGGTATACATAGAGGGCACAGGATCAATTGAATAGGAAGGGATGATACTTAAAAGGTGAAATTGAGAGGTAAGAGGAATATAATGAGAGGAGATGGGGAGAAAACAGAATGGGGTGAGTTATCTCATATAGAAGAGGCAAGGGAAAATTGTTACAATGGAGGGAAAGAATGGGAAGGCAAAAAGGAATGGGTCAACTTTACTTTCATTGAATTTGGCTTAGGGAGGGAATAACATGTACAGTAAATATGGTATTTCACCCTACAGGAGAGTAGAGGGGAGGGGATGAGAGAGAGGATAATGGAGGGGAGCGCATGTTGGGGTGGGGGGGAGGTTAGTTAAAAGCACACACTTTTGAAAAGGGATGGGTGACCCTGTAGAGAATAGTAGAGAATAGAACAAGTAGGGACCAGGATAGGATGGAGGGAAATATAAGTCAGTCTCTCACAATCTATCCACTATGGAAATGTTTTGCATAGCTATACAAATATAACCTATATTGAATTGCTTATCTTCCCATTAAGGTTGGGTGATGAGGGAGGAAGGGAAAGAACCTGGAATTCAAAGTTTTAAAATCAAATGTTTAGGGGCGGCTAGGTGGCGCAGTGAATAGAGCGGCAGGCCCTGGAGTCAGAAGGACCTGAGTTCAAAAGCTGGCCTCAGACACTTAATCCACACAAACAAAAACCTAGCCGTGTAACCTTGGGCAAGTTACTTAACCCCAATTACCCTAAAGGGGTGGCTAGGTGGCGCAGTGAGTAAGAGCACCGGCCTCGGAGTTGGGATGACCCGAGATCAGATCCGGCCTCAGAAAATGAGCACCCACGCATAAATAATGACTAGCTGTGTAACCTTGAGCAAGTTAACCCCAATTGCTTTAAAAAAAAATCAAATGTTTAAAAATATATTATTGTTATTGTTATTATTATTATTTTTACATGCAACTGGGAAATAAGATATACAGGCACTGAGGTATGGAGATCTATCTTGTCATACCAGAAAGTCAGAGGGGGAATAGGGGAGGATATAGGAGAGAGCAGATTGGGTGAGGGAGTATACAGTGAGATCGGTGTTTTGGGGTGGCGGGTAGGGGAAAGACGGGGAGAAAACTGTAACTCAAAATCTTGTGGAAATGAATGATCTAAACTAAAAATAAATATAAAATTTAATTTAGAAATATAAATAAATAAAGAAAGGATAAAAACAACTTAAAAAGAATAAGAAATATCAATAGAAACCTATAAATTTAAAAGATATTAATTACTTGATAGATTGTTGAATTTGAGTGTACCTTTACAGATGAGATCACACATTTTAATTAATGTATCACAGCTAGTAAATGGAACAACCTATATGTGTAGCCCTTTAAACGGAAGTTGAATTTTTTTTTTATTCATTATGCTTTTTCAATTCACTTTCACTGCTGCCCAGCACACCCACTTGATGAGATGAGTGACTATCAGCAACCTGGTGAATGTGTAATAGCTGAACTGCCTAATGAATGTGTCCTTAAAAATCTCAGGTCCTTGGGAAGTGTTAGGGCCTCAAGTCCTAGGGATAATCCATGGTATTCATACCTTTATTTTCAGTCAGTTGGAGAGAAGAGAAAGAACTCCAGTCCTGACCTTCTTTGCCTGAAGACACTTCCACGTGTGACAACTCAGTTTACTGAGGAGGCCAGTGGTGAATGTAAAATGACAGAAAGTAAGATGTTATTACTCATCCATTCCAGCATCCTATGCAGCTCTTGAGTTGTATACTAAGTAGTAAGCAAAGCCTCCATAATTCAGGCTGAGATGGGGAGCCCTGTCTCAATTAATGATGTGACTGAGTTATATCATCATTATATGTATTTTATGTAACCTACATTACGTATATTTCATATATCTCACGTTAAAAAATTTTTTATTGAAATGCAATTGTATCCATCATTCTCATCAGTGAATTTATCTATTATTCTACAAAGAACTTTATATACCTTGCCTCATTTGCTTATTTCCTGACAGCAAGCCCATAAGGCTGATAGGACAAATAGTAAATTCATGGCCCATCAATTTAAGGGCTGTTCTGTACTCCCCCCACAGTCTCAAGACTTTGGGCTCACATGGACTGGGTCTGGTTCTAAGGGCTGACCCCAAGCAGGCTGTTTTCTCTTTTCAGCTCAGAGCCCCTACCTAGATCACTCCAGGAAAATCTCAAAATATACTCATATTACTGTTTGTGTTTAGGTTTCCCCAAATGTGAGGAAAAAGGGCCCCAACTCTGGTCCAGGCACTCAAAATAAATGTCTGTCAGGAATGGGTAGCTTTTATTTCATCATCCCCACTCCCTTCCTGAAAGTGCATCATGATGCAAAGGACTCACAGTACATGACCAGATAAAAGAATCAACACAAAACACTCATATATTACTGAACTTCTGAAGGAGAGCCCACTTCGGAGTCTACTGAATAAACAACCCCTTCAATGCAGCTCAGTCACAGAAGAGAGCTGACAAAATCCATACTTCACTAACCACCTCTTACCCACCAATACAGCATGGCTATAGTACTTTGCCTATAGGGAAATACTTCTTTGGGAGACACATAGTTTAGGAAATCTCTCTCCAGGAGACTCAAACACTCCATCTCTAGAACTTGGGGTTACCCACAGGAGTGAATCACAAAGCTAGGGCTGCTTAGTAAATCTCCCTTCTCCAGATAGAAAGTTTATGCCAGGATCATCCTACTTAAGGTATTCAAAATCCTCTCTTCCTCTACACAGAATGCTTGGGCTCAGGACCAGTGTACTTGAATTTATATCTCAAACCCATGCAAAACACATATTTGTCATGGCCAGGTGCTTCTGTAGGAACTCTATAAATGTAGCTGCCCTAGCTACCATATAATGGGAAGGGCAAGTCTATTCTTAGAAATTCTAGCCTCTCTCCTGTGTTCAGAAAAGGAAAGAGAAAGACAAGACAGGAACCTGAGGTCCAGTAATATCCCTTTCAGGTCACCTGAGCAATATGCGTTTCATATGGCAAGCTACCATTAAGTGTTCTTAAGGAAGGGGAGAGACACTCCAGTCTGTGAGTTCAAGGAAAAGAAAGTCTTTGAAAAGGTCAAGCTGGTGTCTCAGCTTGATATCACAGACTGATATCAAGTGACTGGTCTCCTATACTCCCATCCCTCTAGTATCATTACCTTCACTTTACAGAGAACGTTGCTGAGTTTCAGAGAAGTAAAATTCACGTGGTCAAAGTCACGTGGCTAGTAAATGGCAGATGTGGGACTGGAACCCAGGTCTTCTGATGAGATCTGGGACCCTTTCTACAACTTTTCACCTGCATCTGAAAGAGATTCTTCTGTGGCTTGAAATTGCTACTTCTATACAATTCAGTTCACTTCAGGTCAGTTCAACAAAGCCTTCCTGTCACTTATTTAATCAACTTCACCCTATAGTACTCTATCAGAGCCAAAGCTACCCAATTTGGGAAAAATACAAAACACTCAATGTTAGAAGCAGAGCTGAAGCCAGATCGTGTTTGCTTTTCCAGGAATATGTGGTCTTTGAGCATGAAAAATGGCAGCTCACGATAGCAACAGAGCAAGCACCAACATTAAATTATGGCTTTGTACTACCCACTGTCAGAGGATCGATAGATTATATTCAACTTGTATATAGGTCTTGCTGTGACTTTATCCTTCCTTTTGGATGGATTTTGCCTCAAAAAGTATACTTGGAAAGGGAGGAAAGGTGCATACAGAATCTTGCCTCCAACCAAACATCACCTCCTTTAGGTAGTTTAGAGTTTGCAATAATACATGAGACAGAAATATGAGTTTCTCTACATTTCAAAGTTCATAAGGTAAAACAGTGGCTCATTTTTTCTATTCAATTCAGTAAATATTTATTAATCATGTTTATGTGCAATTTGGGCCTTCTTGAAATGGCAGAAGGAAAGAATGCTTTAAATCAGGAAGACCCAGGTTCAAGTCTTGTCTCTGACACATACGGGGTGTGTGATCCTGAACACTTCATTTAGTCTTTCAGTTTTCTAGGAAACTCTCTAAGATAATCAGTTGTAGGGAAAACGCTTCATTTTGCACCTCTATTTTGATTTCTTTTGGAGCACTGAGGTGTTTTAAGATTATAAGTACAGGGCATCACCAAGATAATTGGGTTAAAAAGATAGTCTTAATTTTGTTTTTGTTTTCTTCCCACCAGTGAACAGCTTGAGATTGTTAGATGTATTGCACAATCTCCCAAATGGAATCTAGCCCACTTTTCCTCATATGCAATTCTGGGTCCAACTCACTGTCCATCTGTGGTGCCTGTCCCAGATACATGAACTGATACACTAGCTCAAAGGACTGACCTTCCAACAAGATGTTATTATCTAGACAACAGTCACATTTACTTTCTACTTTTTTGATGGTTAGTCATTTTTGTTCTGCCCTTTTCACTCCAAGGATGATTCTAGACAAGAAGGAAAATAAAAGGAAGATTAAAATTGAGGAGCAGTACCTTCTCACTATAGTTTTCATCATCCTATCCATCCCAAGCAATAGTCTTATTCATTCTTTGAGCATTACTTTTCCCATATATGTGTGTATACATATATACACATATTCTATGTGTAGAATATATGTGTATATATATACATACATACACATATAACCTTTTTATTATCTTTAACTTTTCTTGCCAGAAGCAATACTTTATTACCTGCTTTAGCCTTCCTGACACTGTTCTTACAGTACTGACAGCTAACAAACATTTATTAAGCACTTACGATATGCCAGACACTGCGCCATTCTTTCTAATCTTTCTCTGTTAACTGTCCTTACTTCCAAGTTCACATCTTCCCTAGCCCCTACACACAATGGGCTTAGTTTTTTTCCTGTTAACAAAAATTTATTTTCTTTCCTTCTACCCCTTTAGAAAATCTTGTAACAAATATTCATAGCAAAACAAAACAAATTCCCACTGCTCATGCCCAAAAGTGCCTCATTCTGCATGTTTAGTCTGTCACCTCTCTGTCAAGATGTGGGTAGCATTCTTCATCAGTCCTCTGAAAACGTGATTGGTCATTGCGTCAACTGGAGTTCTTAAGATTTTCAGAGTTATCTTTCTTTACAACGTTGTTTTTATAGTATAAATTGTTTTTATTGTATTCACTTCACTCTGCATTAATTTATGCAAAGCTTTGCAGGTTTCTCTGGAACTGTCCCTTTCCATCATTTCTTATGGCACAATAGCATTCTATCATATTCAGATGCTATAATTACTTCAACTATTCTCTAACTGATGGGGACCCTTTTACTCCCTAACTCTTTGTCACTATAAAAAAGAGTAGAATCCATAAATTTTACAAAACAAAGTTGGCTGATGAATTTCCTAGTCTCTTTAGGTTAGTCCTCCTTTTCTTATAGGAATTATCTCTCCCAAAATCTAAGGTGCAAATCAGGCTATGTTATGGAGTTTAAAACTGTTCAACCTACAATAAAAGAGCCTGAGGCAGAGCTCTGAGCCAATGGCACTTTATTAAAGGGTCCATGGTCCCCTCTAATGAAGCAGACTTCAGATCTTCCTTATGATCTGAGATACTCCCTTCTTCCAGGGCCTTATTTTTATAAGGTTTGATACTTGGTTTGACACCTGAATGCTCTGGAGGGGCTATACAAAATACAGAATCCCATTGATCTTACTTTGAGGGCCAAAAATGATGTATCAGCTAAAAATGGTATATTAGTGGGGGGAAAGGTGTGTCAGGTTGGAGGAAGCACGGGGCATCTCCACTGACTAAGCAAGTAGTCATAAGATGATCACCTGTTAGTGTTAGACAAAAGAAAGTGATCCAAAGGTACAAAAATGAGTTAGGAGACTGCTTGTGTTGGACAAGAGAGAATGTCGGGACTTTTCATGTAATTGAGTCACCTCTGTCACCCTGGACTTGGTCACCTAATAAGGGAAAACAAGGTCGGAGGGCCTCTAATTAGCTTCCCCCAATTAAGTAAGTGTACTTATAATCTGCACTTCACAGCTCTGGGGCCTAACATACAGAATTTATAATCACTACCCCTGTGGAATCATATCAAACTGTTTAATACTTATTGGAAAAGAGCAGGGATCTAAATTAATCATTTTTTTCACAATGTTTGACTCTTCTCTTTGCCTTTGCCACAAATTGTGAGATAGAATGATTATTTCTCAGCAAGGTTTCCACCATTTCTACTTTAGGAACCATTTCCTAACAGAGATTAGTCAGTGACAAACATCTCAAATGGAATTTCCTTTTGTTGATTCTTCTACTTACTGATTTTTAAGAATGCAATTACCGTTGATGGAAAGCAAGGCATTATTAGTTTCTCTGCTTTGTGTAGAAAGAGAGATTCAATAATGTCCAAATAACTGAAATCTCCATCACTATTACATCATTTATCTATGCCATGTTTGCAATCAATTTTCCCAACTCCTCATCTGTTTCTCTTTTCTGCCCAAGTGCCCTGGAGTATACTTCAGTGACAATATCATTTCTCAAAGGACCATAAATTTAGAGCTGGAAGAGACCTTAAGCATCACCTACTCAAGCCTGCTCATACTACAGATAAGGAAACTCAGCCCCAGAGAGGTAAAGTTTGGGCATAGAGTGAGGTACTTACAAGCCAAGATTTCAGGTTAGGTCCTCTGCCTCCAGGTCTGACACATTTTTTTTTGCTACAGTATACTGCTTGGAGGATTGGCACTATGAGTGACCAAATAATATCCTAGTGGATATCAAACATTTGCTCACGGAGCCACAGAAGTATGGAAGAAGGGAGCATACATAAACAAAAATGAAAATAGTGAAGCAACCATTTCTTGAGAGAGGCAAGAGCCTCTTTAATAATATTTGTTTTAATGGCATTTTCTGATAAGCTCTTCGAAGGCCTGAACTATATTACTCTTTGGCTTTGTATTCTTAGGACCTATCATGGTACCTACCACATAGAAAGGGGCTTAATAAAAACTTACTAATTATTGATTGTGGCCCATCTTAGGCCACACTACAATCATCTTTGAAGATGTTTAGAGAACTAAATGATTTCCTGTCTTCTTCCCCAAGTTCATATATATGAAGTATACATAAACTCTAAAGCAATGCAAACTAAGAGAACCATAAGATAAATTGTTTTAATAAGGTTCATTCTCCTCTCAAATGTCTCTATATACAGATTGTGAACTCATACTCCCTTCTGAATGAACTGCAGAATTTCAGACTGCTATATCCCCAAGCTTAAACACGCATGCATGAATGAAAAAGCATTGATTTAAGTCCTTAGTAGGCACTGAGTACTGTGAATCTAGATAGAAAAGCCAGGAAGTCTCTTCTCTTTCATTCTAATGATGGGACTGAAGAAGGGGAAACAATACATATAGGAAACCTCAACTACAAGTCAGACCAGTCTGTGGGGAAAAAACACAGCAGATGGCAATGTATCTTATTTTTTGTTTTTGTTTTTCTATTCTTCTTTCTTTAAAAGTAAATTTCATTGATATCTTTCATTTTTACATCACCAAAATTTCCCTTCAATCCTTCCTCTTCCCTTCTTCTAGAGAACCATCCCATGTAACAAAGAATATTTATTTAAAAGAAAAAGAAGAGAAAAATAATCAGCAAAACTGATAAAAAAAAATCCAAAAGCAAATACAAAGGTCCACACACGTGGACTTCTCACCACTTTAAATGAGTGGGGGATGATATTGTCCCATATCCCTTCGAGGCAATGCTTGTTCTTTGTAATTTTGCAGCATTTGGTTGTTTATTTTTTGTTCCTCCCATTTACATTATAGTAATCCTTGTTTATTTGCTTTTCCTGATTGTGCTTACTTTGTAACTGTTCATACACATTTTTCATGCTTCTCTGTATTCATCATTTTCATTTCTTATAGCACAGTAATATTCCATCACATTTTCATATCACAGATTTGTTTAGCTATTTCCAATTAATAGATATCTGTTTCCAGTTCTTTGCTACCACAAAAAGTGCTGCTATAATTATTTTGCTTTATATGGGGAGTTTATTTTTATCAATGGTCTCCTTGGGGTATGTATCCAATAGCGGAATCTGGGTCCAGAGGTATGAATATGAATATCATTTACATAATTGCAAGCTACTTTCCAAAGGGGTTGTACTAACATAGATTCACTAACAATGGGCTACTGTTCTTATCTTTCCACAACCCATTCAGCATCAATTATTTCCATCTCTTATCATTGTTCCCAATTTGTTGGTTGGTGGTGATAGTGAGGACAGAGCGCTCTTTCTTCGCAGAGGTTGCTCCTTTTGATGATAGCTGTGTTTGCGGGGGGATTAGGCAGATGGTTTGGAGGGGTGGCATTTCTTTCTCCAATAGGGTCAGAGAGAAGATGGTATACAAAGTAGTGGCAGTGACTTGACTCTCCTGGCACATGCCATCTCCTGTCTCTTCCTTGGGGTACTTTGTTGCTTCAGCTATTCTGGCTTGCCTCTGTAGCTGGCAAGTTGACATTTGGTCAGCAATTACAGTTGTCTGTCCCCTTCTCCACAGGGGTTGGTCTGGAAGCAAGGGATAAACACACACACACACACACACACACACACACACACACACACACAGTATGTAACTAGAAAAGCCTACAAAGCTCACAGTGAGCTCCCTATATCATTGGTATAGTGGAAAACACATGGAATTTAGATTTGTAAAACCTGGGTATAAATTCTTGCTTTGCCACATACTTCTTGTGTAACCTTAGGCAAGGTGACTTTTGGCTCTTTGGATTCCATTTTCCTCGTCCATAAAATGTGGAGTTGGACTAGAAAACCTTAAAGATCTTTTCCAGATCGAAATCTATTAACCTCATGATCTCCTAGAAACATCCATCCATCTCTTAGAAGTCATCCTTTGAAATTGTATAAGGAATGGAAGAATCCTATAAAAAAAGGATAGACTCCAGAGAAGACCTGTCTTTAGATGAAAATTCTCATCATCAGCCCACTATTAAAAAAATCTCCATGATATTTATCTCTTGTCTGTCATAATCCTCTAACCAATCCTGTGATTGCGGTCATCTTTCTATTACAGAGTTCTATTAGTTCATCACATGGAAAGGCAAAAATAAAACGTATTTCTTTGGAGAAAAATATTTCTTTTTGATCTTTGAAGCATATCTAATTGGCTCATGGGTGATATTTTTCATACACAAAAACATCAGATAATTGTTTTGTTTGACAGCAGGGACTGTCTTGCTTTTCATTTTATATATCCAGTGCCTCACATATAGTAAATACTCAATAACATTTTTTCATTCATTCATTCAAGATAATACTCTTCTCTTCCTTAAGGCTATTTTGATTTTATTTCCATATAATATGTTCAAAATACTAATACTAATAACCAGAATTATAAGGGAATGTAAATAAACAATGGAAAACTTCTGATGTTACGGCAACAACATTTTAAATATAAAACATTGCAGTTCAGACCTCCATCCAGCCATTTTGGGTTTCAACATTCAATACTAAAGCCTGAACTAAACACTGGGATTCATTAGGGAAATTGGGGTCAGAGAAGTGTTGCTTATGTTCTTCACCCAAAATGCTCTCTACCAAACTTCCCCACTCCAGTTCTAGTATTTCCTCACTTGAATACACCTTATATATAATGCAGTCTTATTCTGGTTCTTTCCCTACTAACCTATCCTGTCCCTTTCTGAATAAGGTATGGTCTCCCTGAGTCATACTCCAATCATGGGTCTCATCCCACCAAACTTCACTGATATTTGAGATAAAATTTGCTTCCTTGCATAAAGATCTCTAGTTTAATTTGCGTATCTCTCATATTTTGTGAATTTGTGTACCAATATCTGAGGCCATGAATTTTATTGCCAGATTCTTTCTTGAATTTTATTTCCTATGGATTGCAAAGTGGCTATACTATTCTTTTTCCTACATTGTACCTATTGTCAATAATATGTAGTAGTCTTATTGAAAACTGATTAGACAGTCTTATCCTCCCCTTTCCATTTCAGTTTAAAATCTTTTTGATTAAATTTTCAAGTATCCAAAAATACATTCTTACCAGCCCTTCTAGATATAGTATCACTGGCCTGGAGTCCTTCATATATACATTTTAAGTTATGGTCCAAAAATCCAAATCTCATTTCCATATACCATCTTAATTAGCTGTTGACGTTCTAAATCTTCCTTTCTTTTCTGAAATCTCTAGCCTTTGATCAGTAGCAAAAATGAAAACCACTTATTCATTTAGTACCTCCCTCTCCCTAAGAGATGGTATAAAAAGACCCTTAATGTTTTAAAGATTGTGTCATATCCACCTCGTATTTCCTTGATGTGTACCAGAAGCTGTCTTCCTTCTCTTTCTGACTTCATCTGTATATGGTTCATTTATGGATTGTAGTTTAAAAGAAAAGAAACAGAGAACCCTCGCCAGGGATGGAACACACCTAAGAGGGCCTTTAGTGTTAAGAATGTATTTGTCTGGAATCTTATAAATCTACTCAAAAGATCCTTATATGAAAAGTAAAGGAAGAGAAAGAGAACTATGAATGTAATAGAAAAGGCTACCCATAACAGGGAATTCTCCAGCACAGACTCAAGTGCCTATTGTAGGGGGCAGGGAAATTGCTCTTTATTGGAGAAAGGTTCAGGATACCAGCCTCCCTGAAGCCGGAGTACATGGATTATATCAAGTCAATACTTTGGAAAAGGAAGAAAATAGGAGTACAACATGGGAAGGAATTATTCTGGGGTGTTCCTGAGATGATGAACCCAGAAACAAGAAAAGTTGGATTGAGCCAAGAGAGCAAGCAAGAGATGGAGAGGCAACCCATGGTCTGAGATCTGAGAAGAGAGAGATATGTGGGAGTTCATGGAGCCATATTGACATGACATCTCTGAACCTGGGGGTCCTATTAGGATCCTGATGACTCAAAAGCCAACTGAGAGGTTTTTCATATCTTTAGCCTTCCCTATAAGATTCCATGAGAAAGAAGATACTGGACCTCAGGCTTTTACCCCTGGGGCCATGAATTCTGAAATAAACATGCAACTCTTCAGCCATCCAAAAGGCTTCCCAAGTATTTTCTGATTTGATCCTCAAAACAACCCTGAGAGGTAGGTGCTATTATTATCTCCATTTCACAGATGAGGAAACTGAGGCAGCAGAAATGAAGTGGCTTGCCCAGGATTACAGGGCCATTACATAGTGTCTGAGGCTAGTTTTGAACTCACGTTTTCCTGACTCTACTTCCAGTGCTCTATCCACTATGCCATCTGGTTGCCTTGATTTTTAATCAGATGGATAAAAACATAGATGACATGCTTATCAAAATTTAGATAATTTTTACAAAGCTAGGAAAGATAGTTATATTTATATACCTCTATATAGAAAACATATGTACAGATATTAGTATAAATATATGTGTATATATGTCATATATAGATATATAAGTGTATATGTATACATATATTAAATGTATACATATTTGCATATGTATACATAATTATATATATACACATAAGTATGTATGTATATAGTGAAGCAAGTGCTAACCAATCCGCATTTGTAAAAGGGTGTTTCCTCATGGGGAGTTCCCTCTATCAATAAAACCAAAGGCTCTGTTTAAGAAAAAAGGTCAAGGCTTCCAAATTGCTTCAAAAATTTCATAAATAAAAGATGGGGGTGGCATAACTAAATAGAATTTCATCTGGAGGTTTTCTATGAGTCACTAGTGGGATGTGTCTGCCAGAACAGCCAATGCAATTTTAGACAGAGGTGAGGGGCCATCATGCCGGGGGATGGGATGGTCTTGCTCTACTGTTGTCAGATTAAACCATAGCTGGAGTGCTTCATTCAGTTCTTGAATGCCACATTTAAGGGAGCACAATAACAGCTGGAAAAGGATGATCAAGAGGTGAAAGGTCTTGAGAGCATGACATATGAGGATCAATTGAAGAAATGATGGATGCTGAACTTGGAAAAGAAAAGGCTTAAAGAAGAACATGAAAATAATTTCCTTTTCTTTGGAGGCGAGAAGGCAGGGCAATTGGGGTTAAGTGACTTGTCCAAGGTCACACAGCTAGTGAGTCTTAAGTGTCTGAACCAGGATTTGAACTCAGGCTCTCCTGACTCCAGGGCTGGTGCTCTATTCACTGCACCACCTAGCTGCCCCCCAAATAATTTTCAAATAATAATATCTAGCATTTATTTAGCACCTACTTTGTGTCAGACACTGTGCTAAGTGCATTTAATCCTCACAGCAACACTGGGAGGTACAGGCTATTATTATCCCCATTTTTTACAGTTGAGTAAGCTGAGGCAAACAAAGCTTAAGCCACTTGCTCAAAGTCACAAAAAGCTAGTAAATGTCTGATGCTATATTTGAACTCAGGTATTTTTAACTCTAGGCCTAGTGAATTATCCATTGAACCATCTAGCTATCCTTAAAGGGCTCTGACAATGAAGAGGGATTAAACTTGTTTTGCAGGAAAGCCAGTTTCATAGAAAGCATAGTGAATTTAGAGTCAGAAGAGCTGATTTTGAATCATGGCTTTGCTATTTATTATCTTTAGGAACTTGGGCAACACTTAAGCTTTCTGGTCTCCTTTAAAACTCAGCTCAAGTAACATCTCCTGCACTGGTGGTTGTTGTTAATCACACTTGAAGACCAACTTGGAGTTGGACTTGAAGTCCAACTGCGGCTGATCAGACCAACACAAGCTTGTAAGGTTCTATCTACCACAGGTTGGGCATAAATACCACCTTTCCTGCCCCTGCCCCCTAGCTACTAGTATTCTTCCTCTCAAAATTATTTTGTATTCATTTTGTATATATTTCGTAAATAATGCAGATATGTATATATATATATATATATACACACATATGTCTATATATATAAATACACATATATTGTCTCTTCCATTAGAATGTAAGCTCCTTGAGAGTAGGACAATGATTTGTCTAATGTAATTGTCCAAAATAATAATCATTTTTGTCTTTGTATCCCCAGTACCTACCAGAATTCTTGACATATAGCAGGTATTTAATAAGCTTGTTGAATGAATGAATGAATGAACTATCTTGTAGATAGAGGCAGCTTGGGATAGTGAATGAATGCTGAATTTGGAGTGGGTTCTTATCTAGTATCTGATCTTTGTGTTGACAAAAAGCAAATCTCTGGGCCTCAGTTTCCTCATTTGTAAAATGAGACAATTGGGTAAGATAATTCCTTGAAGTCCCATTGACAAAACTGTAATCCTGACTTCCAGGGGGTGGAGCCATGATGGTGGATTAGAGAAAGCTGAGGTTTCCCAACATACTCCTCCATACTACTTTAAAATAACGCCTCATTCTGGGTTGAGAGAGCCAACAGAAGGTTGGAGTGAGACATTCTTCCAGCCCAAGACAATATATAATATAGAGGATAAGAAAAAGAGATCTGTGACAGAGCAGGGATTGGGGGGAGGTGGGGTAAAACCTTGACCCAGAGCCCATGTGGATAAAATACCAGTGATAGGACTAATAGTCGTGGCAGAAGCAGCATCAGCTTCATGTGTCTTAAATCAGACAGTAAGGTCAGATTTCGCAACTGGTCAGAAAGAGATTGCAGGATATCCCTGTGCTAGCACTGGAAGTAGGACTAGATGCTGTTTGGCAACTCCATTGTCCATACCCAGTTCTGGGTCATAGTTCAAGGGTAGAGAGGAGCACTTTTGGTCAAGAGGGCGTGGAAGCCCTGAAAGGCAGTATCATTTCCTACCCTAAGGGATCAGGGACCCTGAGTAACAGTATCATTTCCTGTCCCAAGGGACGAAGGGCTGTGAGGAGAAATATTGATTGCAATTTCAAGGGATCAGGGGCCATCCTGGGTAAGGACAAGATTATAGACCAAGAGAACAGTGACCATTACTCCTCTTCCCAGATAACACCACCTTGGAAGCACCAAAAACTTCAACTCCCCCAGAACTAGCAATGAAAACAAAAGTAAAAAAAAAAAAGTCTGAAATTCAAGACAGACTCCCTCCACCCTATGCTGGTAACATAGTTCAACATTAACATAGAATTCCAAATCAAGAAATAGGTTGGAGAAATGAACAAATAACAACAATAACAACAAGAACCTGACCATAAAAAAGTGACAGGGAAGATCAAGAAACAAACTCAGAAGACAATGATGTCAAAAGAGTTACAAGCAAAGCCTCACCAAGAAAAAAAAATAGGAATTGGACACATATCCAATAAGAATTCCTGGAAGAGCTAAAAAATTATTTTTAAAATCAAACGAGAGTGGGAGAGGAAAATTTAGGTAAAGAAATAAAAGCAGGGCGGCTAGGTGGCGCAGTGAGTAGAGTGCTGGCCCTGGAGTCAGAATGACCTGAGTTCAGATCCGGCCTCAGACACTTAACACACACACACACACAAACAAACAAACAAACAAACAAAAAAACCTAGCTGTGTGACCTTGGGCAAGTTACTTAACCCCAATTGCCCTCCAAAATGCAAAAAAAAAAAAAAAAAAGAAAGAAAGAAAGAAAGGAAATAAAAGCAAATGAAGAAAAATATGAAAAGACAATCTTGGTAAAAGAGACATAAAAGTACTGAAGAAAGTAACTCTTTAAAATAGAATTGGCCAAGTGGATAAAAAGGTACAAAAACTTACTGAAGAAAATAATTCTGTAAAAGTTAGAATTGGGCAAGTAGAAGCTAATGCCTTTATGAGACATCAAGAAACAATAAAATAAAGTCAAAAGCATGAAAAATAGAAGAAAATGTGAGATATCTCACTGGAAAAACAACTGACATAGAAAATAGATCAAAGAGAGATAATTTAAGAATTATTGGATTATCAGAAAGCCATGATCAAAGAAAGTACCTAGATATATTTCAAGAAATTATCAAAATATCCCAGAACCAGAAGAAAATAGAAATAGAAGAATCCACTGATCACTGATTCTCATAAAGAGATCCAAAATGAAAAGCCCCAGAAATATTATAGCCAAAATACCAGAGCTCTCAGGCAAAAAAGAAAATATTTCAAACAGCCAGAAAGCAACCATTCAGATACTAAGGAGCCACAGTCAGTATCTCACAAGATCTAGAAGCTACCACCTTAAAAGAGCAGAGGGTTTGGAATATGTTATTCCAAAAGGCAAAAGAGCTGGGATTATAACCAAGAATAACCTTCCCAGCAAAACTGGATATAATCCTTCTCAGGATAAAATGAATATTTAATAAAAATAAAGGACTTTTGGTATTCTAATGAAAATACCGGAGTCGAATTGAAAATTTGATTTTCATATACAGGACTAAAAGAAGCATAAAAAGGTAAACATAAAAGAAAAATCATAATGAACTCAATAAAGCTAAACTATTTACCTTTCTATATGGGAAGATGATATGTGTATCTTCTAAGAACTTTATCATTATTAGGAAAGTTAGGAGGATTCTACATAGAAAGAAGGTGCGGGAGTTTGTTGATTATATTGAGATTATGTTAAAAAACAGATAAGTGAAAAAAAATTGCAGCATTTCTTTGATAAAGGCCTAATTTCACATATAGAGAACTGAACCAAATTAATAAAAATAAGAGCCATTCTCCAGTTGATAAAGTATGAATAGGAAGTTTTAGAAGGAGAAATCAAAGTTATTAGTAGTTACATAAAAATGCTCTAAATCACTATTGACTAGAGAAATGCAAATTAAAACAACTCTGAGATACCACTTTATACCTGTCAGGTTGGTTAACATGACGGAAAAGGGACATGACAAATGTGGGAGAGGATGTGGAAAAATTGGGACACTAATGCACTGTTGGTGGAGTTGTGAACTAGTCCAACTATCTTGGAGAACAATTTGTAACTACACATAAAGAGTTATAAAAGTATGCATGCCCTATGACCCAGCAATACTACCACTAGACCTGTATCCCAAAGACATCCAAGAAAAGGGAAAAGGACCTTGTTGTACAAAAATGTTTATAGCAGATCTTTTTGTGGTGGCAAAGAATTGGAAATTGAGAAGATGCCCATCTATTGGGGAATGGTTGAACAAATGGTGTCTATTTATGACAGAATACTATTGTGCTATAAGAATTTATGAGCAGAATGATTTCAGAAAAATCTGGGAAGACTTAAATGAATTGAAGTGAAGTTAGCAGAACCAGGATTACATAGGTTAATAATAATGGCAATATTGTAAGGATGAACAATTGTGAAAGACAGTGACTTTGATCAAGACAGTGACCCAAGACAATTCCAAAGGACCTATGATGAAAAATGCTATGCACCACCAGAGAGAAAAGATCAATGAACTCCAAGTGCAGATTGAAGCATACTTTTAAAAAATGTCTTTATTTTCATTACTTAATTTTTTGTGTTTTCTTTTGCAACAAAGCTAACATGAAAAAATGTTTTACATGACCTCACAAGTATGTTCAAAATAAAATTGCTTGCCTTTTCGAGGGGAGGGGAGGGGCAGAAGAAAGGGAGAGAACTGGTAACTCAACATTTTAAAAAATGATTGTTAAAAGTTTTTTTAAAGATGTATTTGGGAAATAGTTAATGAAATAAATAAAAATAATTATTAAAAAATTTAAAAACCTGGGATGCTGTGAAATCTTAACACAATAAACCTGGAGGCTACTTAGAGCTCCTTGCAATGGCATTTGACCTAGATATGCCTGGTCCTCTGAAAATTCCCAGTGCTGTGGAAAAAGTTCATGCAATATGGCAAACCTATTGTGATCACCTCACAAAGAATCATTTAAGTGAATCATCAGTTCTTTAATATTCCAGGAAATAGTTGGCAGCAAGGGGTCAGCACTAGTAAATGTAGAGCTTGGCAAGCCCTTCGGGAACATAGGTCCTAACTGTTTCACTTGAAACCCCTGGATTGATGACTTGATTTTGCTTTGTCAGCATTTTTTTCTCTTATTCTCCTGGGTTGCTGTGGAGTCTGTGATTTACTAACCCAGTTCACTGGTGCCAGGGCCCAGCCATAGCATCGACAACTTCATTATTCCTCATGCACAAGCCAATATTTCATTAATGGGCTTAGAAGTCAGAAACAAGCAGGCAATTTCCTTTGAACAGAACCCAAAATGAAGTAATAGAGGGAAAAGCCAATCTCCTTCAACAATTTCACTTACCTCAATAAAACAAACAACTCTGATCGAAAGCAAAATCTACCTCACCATCTTTCAAATACATTACTTATTATGCTTTGCCTAGTATGTTTGGCAATATGGCAATGCACATTATTTAAATAGATTCTAATAAGACAGATAGGGAGAGGAGAGTGGGCATGATCCCATTTTGAAAATTGTGCTGCAATTTCTGTGATCCCAAGTATCCCCTGCCACAAAAGGCTGTCTTCTAAGAGCACTAGTCTCCTGGGGATGTATTTTTGCTGTGAATAATAGGACATCACAATCTCAAAAGATTCAACATTTCAGGTAATCCAAAAGACAATGGAAAGATGAATAGTGGATAGAAATAGTCTATAGCATATTCTATTTAAAAAATTATTCAAATTATTTTCTGAAGAAAACCTAAATAGAATGAGCATAGATATATGTGCTTATATGTGGATCAGAAAAAGAGGATTGCACATGAAACTACATATCTTTATTATGTACAATTTGATTTTCTTTTTGAGTGTATAATCAATCCAACATGTAGCTTGTAAAGCTGTCCTGCTTGCCTAGGTTTCCTTCTGGCCTTTCTTTTGTAGTCTTCTATGCATTAAAAAGGGGGCCTTTAATGACTCACTTCTTTCTTTGCTTTTCCCTCTTTTTTGGTGGGGGGTATGGGGTGGAAAGCAATTTTATCCCTAGCTGACTTGAGAAAGGCATATTCCCTCAAACATTAGACATTGGAGCAGTGATACTTGAAGTCTTTTCTGTGTCATTGACTCCTTTGACAATCTAATGAAGTCTATGAACCTCTTCTCAAATCAATAAGCATTTTAAAACTTTAACATATATATGTATATGTATATGTGTATGTATTTACATAAACTTGATTTATATAACATAACTTAAGTTATATAACACACCTTAATATGCTAGACACTGGAATAACCACTGAGGATATAGAGAAAGGCAAACACAATCCTTGTTCTGAAAGAACTCATAAAAATAATAGGAGAGACATCATGTAAACAACTTTATACATACAAGATGTATAAAAGTAGAATGTTGGTAACTTCAGTAGTAAAAGGGAATTGAAGAGTTTTAGAATTATATTTTTTTTAAACAAATACTTTATTAACTTCTGTTTTACATCATTCATTTCCGCCAGATTTTGAGTTACAATCATTTACCCCCCATTATTCCCCTACCCAACCTCCCAGAATAGCAGTCCCACAAGATATCGCTTCCTCCAATCTGCTCTCTCCCATACCTTCTCCCAGACCCCCATCGGCTTTTCCATTAGAGGAAGATGAATCTTTGTGTCCCAATGCCTGCACATCTTATCTCCCAATTATAGGCAAAAGAGTATTAATAATAGTATTTATATATATATTTGAAACATTTAATGTTACGACCTTGAATTTCAGATCCATTTCCTTCCTCCCTTGCCACCCATTCCTTCTTGGGATATATGTAATTCAGTATATGTTGTACATGTCTAGCTATGCAAAACATTATCATAGTAGATATATTGTGCAAGGCTGCTTATAATTCCCTCCCACTCATCCCACCCCCCACCTGATCCATTCCCTACATGATCCTGACCCTCTTCTATAGTGGGTACTTCCAACCTCCCCTCACCCCAAGGATGCCCTCCCATCCATCATCTCTCCTCTCATCCCCCTTCCCCCTATCCTGCTGCAGGTTGAGATATCCCATTTAGTATGTATGTCACTCTCTCCCTGAACCAAATTCAATGTGAATGTGGTTTTGCCTTTTTAGCCTTCCTTATTCTCCCCCTCCTTTGCACCCACTTCCCCTACATGAGATAGTTTACCCTACCATGTCTCTCCCCATCTCCTCTTGCCACTTTCCTCTCTCACCTCATAATTTCATCCCTTGAGTACTCTCCCTTCCCAACAATATCAACCTATGCCCTCTATCCATATATAACTGTAACCATATACATACACATTCACATATGTATTCGTATGACCACACCCCCTTCTTCTATTATTTTCATAGTGGGAAAGATATCATCAGTCACAGATATTGCTTTTCCATATAGGAATGTAAATAGTTCAACTTTGATAAGTTCCTTTTGATTTCTTTTCCCTAATTACCTTCTCAGGCATCTCTTACTTCTTGCATCTGGATGTCAAATTTTCTTTTCAACTCTGGTTTTTTCCTCAAGAATGCTTGAAAGTCCTCTATTCCACTGAATGACCATATTTTCCCTGAAACAAAATACTCAGTTTTGCTGGGTAGGTGACCCTTGGGTTCATTCTCAGTTCTTTTGCCCTCTGGAATATCATATTCCATGCCCTTCGATCCCTCAGTGCAGAAGCTGCCAGGTCCTGGGCTATTCTGATTGTGTTTCCACAATATTGAAATTGTTTCTTCCTGGCTGCTTGTAGTATTTTTCTCCTTGATCTGGGGATTCTGGAACCTGGCTATAATATTCCTGGGAGTTTTCTTTTTGGGATCTTTTCCAGGAGGTGATCAGTGGATTCTTTCAACCTCTATTTTGCCCTCTGGATCTAAAACATCAGGGCAGTTTTCCTTGAGAATTTCTTGAAGGGTGATTTCTAGGTTCTTTCTTGATCATGGCTTTCAGGTAGTCCAATAATTTTTAAATTGTCTCTCCTGGATCTATTTTCCAGGTCAGTGGTTTTTCCCATGAGATATTTCACATTGCCTTCTAATTTTTTGTTTGTTTGGATCTGCTTAACAGCATCTTGATTTCTCATAAAGTCATTAGCTTCCATTTGCTCCAGTCTAACTCTGAAGGAATGAATCTCCTCAGTGAACTTTTGAGATTCTTTTTCCATCTGGCAAATTCGACTTTTTAAGGCATTCTTCTCCTCAGTGTCCTTTTGGGCCTCCTTTGCCATTTGAGCTAGTCTATTTTTTAGGGTGTTGTTTTCCTCAGTCAGGCTGTTGACCCTCGTTTCATACTTTTCCTGCATCCTTCTCATTTCTCTTTCTAATTTTTCCTCCACTTCTCTTATTTGATTTTTAAAGTCCTCCTTAAGATCCTCTATGGCCTGCAACCCACTCATGTTTTCCCCTGGGGCTTTTGGAGCAGGACTTCTGACCTCACAGTCCTTTTCCCACTCTATGCCCCCAAAATAGGAGTCTAGGGTTGCATTTTTCTGTTTCCTTTGCCTTGGCATGTTGCCACTTAATTGCTTGACTTTTGGGCTTGTTGCCACACTATGGCTTTAAGGCCAGATAGAGGAATTTTCGTCCCAAACGTGTGGGGGGAAACTTCCGTTTCTGGCAAGCTGTAAACCCACCCACAACTTCCACCCTAGATCACAATCCAGATCCAGGGAGGTTAAAGCAAGAGCGATTACCCCCCAAGACTGATCGCTGGATCTCCCCACCATTTGTAGGCTGGGAGCCGGAAATGCCTCTGAAAACTACACAGTGGCCTGTCTCCTCAGCAGCTTCTAGCCCCCAGGGGAGGGAGCTGACGCATTCCCCAAATACAGGTCCCAAAGTCCATAGGACACTAACCTCTTACTTTGTCCTAGGCATGTCTATGTTGATAATTCTGGCGTCTCCACAGTTCCTGGTGTTCTGGGGTTCCTCCAGCCGGCTGCTGGCCCTGCCGCCCTGGGGCTAAAACCTCGGCTCACGTGGACCTGGGTTCAGCTCGGCTCCTGCGCTCTGCGGGCTGCCAGCTCCCAGACCACTGCGCTGGTCCTTCCTGCAGGGTGCTGGGCTGTCCTCAGCGGGAGGTTAGCTTCTCTGTGTCGTTCTGTGGGTGCTGGGGCTCCAGAAGATTTTCAGAGTCCTTTTTTTACATCGTTTGTGGAGAATCTGGGGGCAGAGAGGCTTGGACGAGCTGTTTCTACTCCGCCATCTTGGCTCCGCCCCCCCCCAGAATTATATTTTTAAATGCACAAAATACATAGTGTTACAAAGGAAACCAATTATTTTTAAATATAGTTATTCAGATATTTAAAAAAAACAAGTTTACAGACTCCAGGTTAAGAGCCTCTGCATTAGAGCATGACTTTGTAAAATTACTGGCCAAGGGAACTCTCAAAACTATCTTCTTGTGTGAAAGGGTTGTTATCTGCATCAAGAAGGAAACATTTACACTGACAGATTCATGGATCCCTGAAGTATTGAAAGAAGTTCCTATGGGAGAGAAGCAGTCTGAGTGAAAAAGAAATCTGGGATGCTTGAGAATAAGAATTCTCTTATTAGATTTCAAGTCTATGACCATATAAATTTTCTGGACTTTAAAATATAAGCCTGACCTTAATGTACTATTTCAAAAGGAAAAGTATTGACTGTTTTTAATGTGCTTGTTTCCCAAATGAAAATGGACATGTGGTGACAACATCAAGGGGCTGCTTGACTTACCCCCTCCCACAGATTTCAGGAGAAGTAGGACCAGAAAATTTGAATAAATGCATCTGGTTAACCTCAGAGAGATATTCAGGGCATGAAGGATAATAGGGAGGTAACTGAGTTGTTTAATAAGATTTTATCTTAAGCCAACTCAGTGTCAGGTTCATAACAACATCAATTTCATAGACTGAGACCTGGAAGAGCCCTTGGTGGTCATGCAGTCCAATTGCCTTATCTTACAGATGAGGAAACATCTGTAAACAGGGAACAGCCAGCAAAAGTGCCCAGAGAGTTAAACTTGCTCAAGGTTGCACAGATAGTAAGTGGCACATCCAGAATTCTGTAAATGATGAAAACACATTAAAAGATAGCAGGAGCATATGGGAGTTCTTGGCCTCTGGGTGAACCCTGTGTAAGGCCAGAAATATATGACAACCATAGTGAAAGAATGATAGACCCTGAAGGGGAAGCAGCTATCTACCTGCACTGAAGAAGGTTATTAGATGACAGTAGCTATTAACTACCTCCCAGATTGTTAAAAAAAAAAGTCAGGTCTTTTTTTTCCATCTGTCTAGTAATTGGTAGAGCAGGTGTAGTATTTGAGCTCTCACACAACCACAATAGGGAATTCTAAAGAATAACAGAAGGCAATGTTACTGAGACCAATGAAAGTTCTTTGCAACCCAGAACTTACATTCCCTGCCCCACCCCCAAATATCAGTCTCATGTCTGAGGTTAGATTTTGAAGAGAACCCAGGTACCCAAGGAATGGAAGGATCAGCTGGAGAAGAGACTCAATCCTGGGACTGTGATGGTTTTAACAGAATGAGTGGGATGTGGAGCTGTAACTAGTCATTTTTGTTTCTTGATCAAGGATCACCCACCATACTTGGGGCAAAGAGGATAACTTAGTCCTTCATCTAGAAGAGGCAGAAAGCAAGAGAGGTAGGAAAAAATCATCCCATCCCAGGTTGTTTCCTATTTTGACTGATGATTATTGCTATCTAGGTGCTAAGCTTTACTGTTTTTTATGCTGTGGAAGGATTATAAATGGTGTCAGATCTTTTATAATTTGTGCCCTGTTAGGGTGGCTAGGTGGCACAGTGAATAGCACATTGGCCCTGAGTTCAAATCTGGCCTCAGACATTTGACACACTTACTAGCCATGTGACCTTGGGCAAGTCACTTAACCCCAATTGCCCTGCTCTCCCCCCTCAAAAAATAATTTGTACCCTATTAATATGATACTCCCTTGATTTGGCACCCTGAGACAAAGCCCAGTCATTCCCCTCTAGTTATGGCTCTGGTGGATGTAGAGAGTGCTTGAGGGAGTATTTCCTAATGCATAAATCCCAATGCAAGGACAGATCAACTATTTAATAGCTGATTTCTGAAAAGTTGGCCTCAAAATTAGCTCCATCTTTTGTCCTGATGCTATCAGTAGTGGCTAATCACATAGTGTGGCCACCATTTCTCTCCTTGACAATCTCTCTTCTGTGAGATTTTTGTGACATTTCTCTCTCTTGACTGTCCTTAGAGGACTGTCCTCATCAGTTTCACTTCTCCTTCTCAGTCTCCTTTGCTTGTGCATCATTCATCTCACATCCCTGCCTCCTAAGTGTAAGTATAATCCAAAGCTCTGTCCTGAGCCCTTTTTTCTTCATTCTTTAACTTAGTGACCTTATCATGAGTTAATTATCATCACCATGCAGATGATCCCCGATTAGTATATCTGGCCTAGTCTTTCTGCTGAGTTAGGGTCCTACATCACCAATTGAGTATTTAAAACCGAATGCCCCATAGATATCTCAAACTCAACATGTCCTCAAAGGAAGTCATTTATCTTTTCCCCCAAACCCATCCCCCTTCCAGACTTCCCTATTTCTGTTGAGGGAAGCTTTATCCTCCTAGTATTTCAGGTTCACAAATATATTATTTTCATCTCTTCACGCTCCCCTCATCTCCAAATCACTTACTCAACCTTGTTATTTCTACCTATACAAAAATCTCACATGTGATCCTTTCTCTCTATACTCAGATGTCACCATTCTAGTTCAAGCCCTTGCCCCCTTTCCTGAGCTACTGCAATGGCCTTTGTCTCAAGTAACTCCCCTACCAGATCTATTCTTCACAAATTTGTCAAAATGATTTTCCTAAAGCACAGGTATAACCATGTCATTCCCATACTCGATAAATTCTGATGGCTCTTTAATGCCTCTAGGATAGAATAGAAACTCCTCTGTTTGGCTTTTAAAGCTCTTCACAACCTGCTGTGCTTACCTTTCCAAACAAATTATTCATTAGTACCATTTCCACACCCTCCAGTCCAGCCAAACTGACCTTTTTGCTGTTCCTCATGAATGACTCTCCCATCTCAGTGTCTTTGCACTGATTGTCTCTCCTCCCCCATAATGTACAGTTTTTCCATCTACATCATGACTTTGCCCACTGCAGTCTTAATATATTGTGGGTCAGCATAAGAAATTAAATGGGAACTTTTGGGGAGTTTTGTAGAAGTTGCAATGACACAGAAAAAGTTTAGAAAACTCAGAAATGCATGATATATATGTATAGTATTTTATGATAGCAACCCAAGTTTTATAATAAAGTGCTGTAAACACCCCATAAAAGATAGAGAAAAAATGCAGACTTCTCTGGTATGAAGGGAGGGCCAAAGAAAATTTTATGAAGATTTTCCAAATTCTTGGGGTTTGCAACCCTCCTCCTCCCTGCCCTGGGATGTGGAAGGGATAATTGTTTTCTCTCCTCATTTCTGCTGCATGGAAGCCCTTATTTCCTTCAAGTCTCAGATCAAACAGCCCCCACCTACATGAAGCCTTCCCTGATCCTATTGTTCACCTCCCCAGTTGATCACTTTTTGTGACCACTGTTAGAGATATGTATAAACACATGTATGTATATATGCATGTATGCATACATACATTGATATGCTCAAAGAATGGTTGTATACATGTATATACATACATACATGCATACATATATTTTCCCCCTGATAAAATTAATATAAGTCATTTGAAGGAAGAGACCATTTCACTTTTAGTTTTATATTCCTTCCATGTAACACAATGTCACGTCCCCCTTTGGCAATCTGGTGAAACCTATGAACCACTTCTCAGAGTGATGTTTTTAAATGCATGAAACAAATACATAAGATTACAAAGCACACAAATTATACTGAAATGTAATTATAAAAATATCTTAAGAACAAGTTCACAGAGCCAAGTCTTAATTAATTAATGCTTGTTGGTTAACTGATTAATAAACTTTAATATTTAACCAATCAGAAACTATATAAGTAAAATCATATCATCACTTCCAAACTCTAGGAAGAGATTATATTTTTAAAAATAGAATCAAACAATGTTGCTAGGGACCTTGTGCATGCCAGTATCTTAGGAGTTTATCACTATATTGTTGATGTTCCTGGCACAATTCCCATTGCTAAAAGGTACTAAAAGCTCCATTACTTACTTTTTGAAAAAAATCCAATTTTATTTATTAAAATGTTAGAGGCTTAGCTCATTTTAATCAGGCCACTGCATAATGTGGTCTTTCCAATATTAAATCAATGGGAGATCTGCATCTTGGATTGTTAGCCTAATGGACTGAAAGAAAACTGGAAAATGTATTTAAATGCCCCCCTCTAGGGTTATTTTGTTTTTAAATTCCATGGTGGTACAATATCCACAAAAACATTTAGGACACGTAGCAAGAACCAAATGGTCAAAATCCACATTTCCCTTTGGAATATACTCATAAACCATTTCCTGACACTAATGCTATTTTAAAATATGTGTGATTCAGAGATTGTAAATACTTGGAAATTTTGCTGTCCTCAATATTCAAGAATCTGTAATTCATTGGTTTAGAAACTTCTTCCTTCCACTGAAGCAGATTATAGCCTCTCTTAGTAAATTTTAGTAAAACCCTTTGTGAATTTCTGTGGCTGAAAAGAATTAATCATTAGATGAATTATGAGTTTCTCTAAATATAAATAGGCCAGCCATTACACAACAGACAAACAGACCAACTCTGCCCCTTAAGAGTAGGCATTTTTTTATTCTTCTTATTTGGATCCCCAGCATAGTACTTGGAACATTGTAGATACTTCATAAATGCTTGCTGAGTGATTGACCTCTGGGCCAATACCCAATGTCTTATGAACTCTTAGGTCCCAACAGAGTTTGTCCTCTGTTGAGCCCACCATACCATCATAATGCATTAGAATTAGCCTTTAGAACCTGAAGAACGCACATACAGTACTCAAATATAATCACATTCTCTGTGCATACATATAATTTTCATAAATATACCATAATTTAAAAGCACAGTATAGAATAATGGAGACTGTGCTGGACTTCAAGTCAAGAAATTGGTTTTGGATTCTGTACCTGATGCCATCAAGCTGTTTCATCAGACCTCTCTAAGTCTCAGTTTCCTCACCTCTAAAATGTATACATTGCACCTACCTCAGGGTTATTGTGATAACCAAGTGAAATAATATATATAAATCATTTTGCAAACTTTAAAGTACTATATTAATGTCATTTGATGATTATAATTAATACACATATAAAACACATAAAGAACTTTTAGTAAACTGTATTAGCTATATATCTGGGTCTATAAATGATAGAAGCATTTATACTCATTTGAAGGATGTTCAGTGAATGCATTCATGTACACAGTGTATATGTGCATATATACTCACACAAATACAAACATATATTTGTATACATACACATCCATCCATCCATACCTAGTGGGTGTTTATCAGTCAGTACACATTTATATTCCAGACACTGTGCTAGATGCTAGGGATACAAATACAATGACTGAAACAATGAAACAACCTCTACCCATAAGGAGTTTACAGTGGGGAAGACAATAAATATATATACAAATATATACAGAATAAATACAAATAAATACAAAATAGTAATTTACAAGGTAGTTAGGGAAGGAGGTCACTAGTATATGGGAAGGGAGAATCAGGAAAGATTTCATGTAGAAGGTGATACTTGAAATGCAACTTTAAGGAAGAAAGGGATAGACAGATATATTTCTCTATATGCACATGCATATACATGCATACATATGTGTGTTGTATTATATGATAGACAGGATGGAATGGTAGATAGAGATGGTCTCTGAGTCAGGAATATCTGGGTTCAAGCAGTGCCTCTGATATATACTATGACCTTGGGCA
This sequence comes from Gymnobelideus leadbeateri, assembly GCA_011680675.1. Taxonomy (NCBI): domain Eukaryota; kingdom Metazoa; phylum Chordata; class Mammalia; order Diprotodontia; family Petauridae; genus Gymnobelideus; species Gymnobelideus leadbeateri. The sequence continues at coordinate 64,666 of WOXC01008363.1, forward strand.
AATAAATTAATCTTTTAGTGCCCAAAGCAACTGTTTAAGATTATAGGCTGCAGAGATGGTACCGATCTGTGGGGAGAGGAATACCCTCAGTGGGAGCAATCTACGCCAATAAAATCATAGGTCTGGTAATATCCACCTACATGTACACACACATGAATATATAGGTACATATTTGTGTTGCATGTATCTGTTTATATGTAGTAGCATGGCATAGAGGGTTGTCCTTGGAATCAGGAAGACCTAGCTTCAAGTCTTGTTGTGTATATATATATATATATATATATATATATATATATATATATATATCTATGTGTGTATATATATATATCTATGTGTGTATATATATATATACATATATACATACCAAAGTCTACATCTATAAACAATAGAACTATTTAGATACAATGATATTATGCAATACATACATGTATAAAATATATGTGTATGTATGTATGTATGTATGTGTGTATGTGTGTATGCGTGTGTGTGCATATGTATATATGTGTATCAGGCACCAAGACCTGAGATTAAGTCCTGCCTCTGAAATAAAACAGCTGAATGACCACAGGCAAATCCCTTAATTTCCCAGTTTACCAGATCAAACTCCAAGATGATATCCTGCAGGTAAGTTGCCAATTTGTGGTAAAGTATTTATTAAGCATCCACACTATGCTAGGCATTGCTAAAGATAAAAAAAGGTGACATTTCAATATAATTGAAATTAATCAGTATTCTATAGGGAGAGACAATAGTAAGTGGAAGTGATGAGGTTCTTGGGGTATCTATGTTTGTAACATCAGTTTGTAAAATCAATTTGTAAAACCAATTTGTAACATCACATCCCCTAAGCCCCGCTTCAGAGCATTAACTCTGCCCCTTCCCCCTGCCAGAACTCTGCCTGGCAACGATTCATGTACTATTTATCTTCCCCTAGTATAATGGCCAGCTGCACCTGTGAATCCTTCAATGCACTATCTGTAAGTTAACTCCTCAGCCAATTAGCCACATCCTGAATCCCCATTAGCCTTGGTTCCCAACATCCATCTTGTCAAATTTGACACTGATGGGTGACAGAGTAGGCACTTCTCAGTCAGCCCTGACTGCTAGCTGACTTAGTTTCCAGCTTAAAACCATACCTCCAAGTGCCTCCCGCCCCCCGTTGGGCTATTTCTCAGTGAATTATGGGCAATGGGCCTGCGCAGTTGATATTAAAAGTGCATGTTCCTTTAAGCACCAACCACTCTTTAACTCTTCCCTAATCCCACCTTTACTCACCTAGTTAGCACAATTGACATCTGATTTACTATTGTAACTCTTTATAAACTATACCTATGACTTCTTTAAGTTTGCAGGTTCCCTAAGAACTCTTGCCCTCTGTAAAGCATAACAATAAACTTTTACAATCCTGACTTAAAAGATTGCATGCATGGGTCCTATGAATTCATTCTAGACTGCCCACTCAGGGACTCTGGTCATTGGAGCCCCTGTAACACCTATCACCCCCTCCTCAGAAGGAGTTTCCATAACAGGTGTTCCGTACATTGATAAAACCACAGATTCTGCTCTACCCATTCCCTCTTCCCTGCCCATTGCATTTATGGCTATATTTATTTAATGCTCACTGTGGCTTGTGCTCTGTCTCTGGAATTCATCCACAATTTCTACTGACTTCGGTGGGATTTGAATTCACATCTTCACCACCCACCACCCACCTTCTGCTCTCCCATGGAGCTTCTCCCTAATCCTCAATGGACTTGGTGGCCCTGGAGGGGTCCTCAAAATATCTAAGCATAGCAATCAGCTTATGGCATTGGTTGGACACCCTAGGAAACTCCATGAGAGGAATACTGGATTCCAGCTCAGGACAGGAAATTATCCCAGTAGGAGTGTCATTTAGTACTCAATATTTGTACCCTTGGATTTATTTATATGCCACTCTTTGATCTTGTTTGCACACATCAATAAAAAAAAAGTGAGAGTTCTTCAACTTCAGCTCCTAACCAATTACATTCTGCATCCATCAAATTGTAATTTTTAGTTTCATAAAGTTGAATTGAGCAACCTGACCTTCATTAATTTCTATGAAGAAATACCATTTGTCATAGTACAATGGAAATAACATTGACTCTGGACAATCTATCTTGTCATTTACTATTATGTGACTTTGGTCATTTAACTGACAAGCATTTATTCGGTATCAGCACTATACCAGGCAATGGAAATACAAAGACAAAAAATTAAATAGTTCTTGCCCACAAAGAATTTGCATTCTTATAGGGGGAGACAACAGGTACACATATAAATAAATTTATACATATAAGACAATTTTGATAGGAAAGTACTGGGAACTGGAGGAATTTGGAAAGGTGTCATATAGCAGAGCTTTACATTCAAATATGAATTTTGAAGGAAACAAAAGATTCTTAGGGTATGGCATGTGGAGGGAGCACATTCTAGACATAGGAAATAACCTGTATAGAGGCGAGAATTTGAAGGATTTGTGAGGAACAGCAAAAAGACCAGTTTGGATGAACCATAGAGTGTGTGAAAGCTAGACAAGGTGCCTGGAGCGAGACTGTGAAAGGCTTCAAATATAAAACAGAAGAGTATGTTTGATTCTAGAGGTAATGGGTGTGTCTTGGTCAATCATTTAACCTCTCAGCATCTCAGTTTCCTCATTTGAAAAATAAAGAGGTCAGACTCAACAGCTCCTAAAATCCCTTCCAGCTCTAAATCTATGACATTATTATAAGAAGGAAGTTCTATCACCCTACCATAATAATTTCAAGACTAGTTATGAACAAGGGCTAGACATCAGTGCTAAAATAATCAATCAAAGGCATTAAACTAAGTGTGAATAATTCATTTAGCTAAATGGGATGGCTGAGGAGACTCAGTGATATACTATGGAACTTAGGACCTGAGCATTCCAGTGGTGAGTCAGAAGAAGGTAGCTCCAATCAAACTCTTGAGACACTTGCTTGGGGAAGGGGTGGCTGGTAGACCAGAAGACCCTCTGCTCCTTGTCCTTCCTTGCCCCAACTTAACCAGAGAAAGACCTTATGACCTTATGTTTACCCCATGCTGAAAGAAAACAACTTACTTGATCCTTCCAATCCTGCTAACTATCATCTGATATCTTTTCTGTCCTTTGAGGCTAAACTCCTCAAAAAGGCCATTTATAGTAGGTGCTTTCCAGTTTCTCCCCTCTTACTCTCTTCTTAGATTCTTACAATCCAGCTTCCAACCTTATCATTCCACCAAAACTGCTCCCTTCAAAGTTACCAATGATCTCTTAGTTGCTAAATCCAATGGACTTTTCTCAATTCTCATTCTCCTTGACTTCTCTGAAGTCTTTGACACTGAGACTCCATTTCCTCTAGGTTTTCACTCTCTCTTGGTTTTCTTCCTACCTATCTGACCACTCCGTCCCTGTCCGCTTTGCTGTATCCTTCTCTGGGGCATACCCTCTAAATGTAGGTGTCCCACAGGGTTCTGTCCTGGGCCCTCTTCTCTTCTGCCTCTATACTACTTTACTTGGTGATCTCATCAGCTCTCAAGGATTTAATTACCATCTTTATACTGATGATTCTCAAATATACATTTTCTGCCCTGGTCTTGCATCTCCAACAGCCTTTCAGACATCATCTCAAACCAAATATCCATTGAACATCTTAAACTCAATATGTCTAAAATGGAACTCATTATCTTTCCCCTGAAACCCCAGCCCCACCCCACCTTCCCTGTTACTGTAGAGAGAAACACCATACTATCAGTCCCTCAGGCTCTCAGGCTCACAACCTATGAATCATCTTGGACTCCTTATTATTTCCCCCGCCACTCTCCCCCCCCCACCCCCCCCCGCTCTCCCTTCCCGTTGCCAACACCTGCCAGTTTCACCTTTGCAACATCTCTTGAATATGCTCCCTTCTCTCCTCTTATGCTACTGCCACTGTAGTTCAGGCCCTCATCACCTCACACCTGGACTATTGCAATAGATTGCTCATAGATCTGCCTCCCTCAAGTCTGTCCCCACTCCAATCCATTCTCCATTCAGCCACTAAAGTGATTTTTCCTAAAGTAGAGGTCTGATCATGTTACTCCTCTACTCAATAAGCTCCAGTGGCTCCCTATTGCCTCCAGGAACAAATAAAAAATTCTCTTTTTGGCATTAAAAGCCCTTCATAAAAGCCCTCCTACCTTTCCATTCTTCTTTTCAGTCCCCAAATTCACGTACTCTTTGATCCAGTGACATTGTCTTCCTGGCTGTTCTGCCAACAAGATTGTTCCATTTCTTGACTCCAGGCATTTTTTCTGACTGTTCCCCATGCCTGGAATGCTCTCCTTCCTCATCTCTGCCTTTTAGCTTCCCTGGCTTCCTTCAAGTCCCAACTAAAATCCCATCTTGTACAGGACATCTTCCCAACTCCTCCTAATTCCAGTGCCTTCCCTCTGTTAATTATTTCTCACTTAACCTCTGTGTAATTTGTTTCTACATATTTCTTGTCTCCCTCATTAAATTGTCAGCTCCTTGAGGGCAGGGGCTATCTTCTGTCTCATATCCCCAGCACTTAGCACAGTGCAAGGAACATGGGAGGCACTTTAAATTCTTATTGACTGGCAGAGGCATTTGTTTACAATAATAAAAACAATAATTTGAGGTTTCCAAAAGGCTTCCTTATCTCATTTGATTTTCACAACAGCCCCATGAGGTAGGCGCTATTATTATTTCCATTCCACAGAAGAGAAAACTAAGGCAGAAAGAAATAAGGTGACTTGTTCAAGGGCCACATGGCTATAATGTGTCTGAGGCGGCATTCAGACTTAAGTCTTTCTGGGTCCAAGTCCTCTTCATCTATAAAGAATTTGCAAAAATGAGTTGGAAGAAATGTTGCTCTCTAAAATGGACTGGTCTGCCAGGGTGATGTGACTAGGCTCTGAGCTCTGTGTTCTTGGTTCTACAGTTTATATCTCCTGACTGTCAAAGCCTTTGGGGGAAAAAAATCCCCATTGAGTCAAAGGAAAAGTAATGCTTTCTGCTCCTTCTGCTATCCTGGCACTTATTTGTGATAAGCATCATCACCAAATGCTAGAATGTCCTGAATAATTTAATCTCTTAATTCATCATCTGTACTACTTTGCTAATTATTCCAATGCCAAATAATAAATTTAACACAAGACCAGCCATTTCTTCAGTTTGAGAAAGAAAGGCACACACTTCATTTCCTAACTCATTGTAAGAAATAGACAGTGCATGTTTACTACAATAATAAAAGGAGGCCTCCTAGTCCTTATAGGTGGAATCAGTGCCACAGAATCCCTTTGCTGTTGGATTGTACATTGTGTCTTGGCCTTGTGTATATTCTTGGCCTCCTATTTTGAAGGACTCAGTTGCCTCAATCACTGAAGAAGATGCGGGAAAATTAGCTGCACAGCCTGGCAGCTCTGTGTTGCCAAATGAAAGTGGAGCATCAAGTTTGTACCGAGCCTGAAGAACAGTGCAATAATTGAATTCTCCCAACAAACAGCACACTTTGAGATCTTCTTCAGCCTCCATTTCTATGTCATGCCAACTTTTTGAAGCTTCAAAACCTCAGTAATCGGAGTGGTACTTATGCCTCCTACCCCATTTTAACCATATTTTAGCTTTGTTACTGTTAATTTCAACTCATTTCAATTCAACTAGATGTTTACAAAGTGCTTTCTGTGGGCAAGGTAGTATAGAAGGTGCTGAGAAGATTAAGAAGAAAGATTATCCAAATCTTTCCCTCAACGAACTTATAACCTAGTAGGAGGGAGGACTCATGGACACAAACAATTATAAAACAAGGTAGAATATGATTAAGGGCCATGGGGGAGCTAATGGAGTGACCTAATTTATTCATAGAATGAGAGGTCACTTGTGGAAGGAATCAGGGAAGGCTTCATGGAAGAGGAGGCACCTAAACTCTGTGTGGGAAAGAAAGATTTCAATAGATGAAATTATAGCAACAGAAGAGGTATATGCAGATACATGGACACAAGAGAGGGCAAGATGAGACCCAGGCACCAGGAGTAGGTCAGTTTGTCTGAAGTATAGAGTATGTGAAGGAGAATAGTATGAAATAAAACTGGAAAGGTAAATTTAAGTAGCTATCTGAGGGGCCTTGAATGCCAGGTTAAGCTAGTTCTATTTTATTCAACATGCAGTAAGGAATCATTTGAGATTTTTGAGCAGGGCTGTGAATGTAATCAGACCTTAGCACTTAAGAAAATTGCTTTGCTGGTAGTGTGAAGGAGGGAGAAAGGGAAGAGAATGGAAATGAGAAGACCAAAAAGGAAGAGCTTATAAGTATCGTGAGCATCTAGGTGGCACAGTGGATAGAGTACTAGGCTTGGGGTCATAGACAAGAAGATCATGGAGACTCTTCATGAACGTGGTAGCATTTAGCAGATAGGAACTTGATAGCTGAATAGGGCAGGTGGTGGCACAGTGGAGAGAGAGTGTCAGGTCTAAGGTCAGGAAGACTCATCTTCCTGAGTTCAAATTTGGCCGCAGACACTTACCATCCATGTGACCTTGAGCAAGTCATTTAACCCTGTTTGCCTCAGTTTCCTCATCTGTAAAATGAACTGGAGAAGGAAATGGCAAAACCACTCCAGTATCTTTGCCAAGAAAACCCCAAATGGAGTCATAAAGAGTCAGATACGACTGAAACAACTGCACAATAACTACCACAACACTAAGAATTTAGGAGAGAGATGATAAGGACCAGAGATAGAATAGAAAAGGCAAGTCTGGAGGCGGTATTTACAGAATCTGGTACCTGATTCCATCTACAAGTAGAGAAACTGAGGGTCAAAGAAGTTTTGAGCCTGAAAGACTTGGAAGGTAATAGAACTACCAGCAGAAACAGGAAAGTCAGATGGAGAAGGGAAAGGAGAGGAAGATAATTAGTTTAGTTTTGGATATATTGCATTCAAGATGTTAGCAGGACATCCAGACACTTAATAGGCAATTGGAAACGGAAGTCTGGAGCTTGGGAAGAGGTCAGGGCCAGAGATAGATATTTTTGAAATCATGTAGATAAAGGTGATAATTGAATCTATGGCAGTGGGTGAAATTGTTAACAGAGGAAAGTGTAGAGGGAGAAGAAATCAGGAGCGAGGACAGAGCCTTCTGGAATTTCCACACTCAGGGAACAAGAAGAACCAGCAAAGGAGAATGAAACAGTGGTCAGAGGTGATGAGAGAATCAGAAAGAGAACTGTGAAGGAAGCCAAGGGAGGAAATGGTCTCAAGGAGCGGATGCGGAGCACTGTCAAATGCTGCCTCTGTTCAGGACCTTGGAACACATATTCCTGATAATGACAGTTTCGTGATGCTATTCTCTTGCCCTAAATTTGAGTGTGAAAACAAGACTATGATAATTTGTTAGTTAGACCAAATGGCAGGATGCACACAAAATATTTTGCAAACTTTAACTCGCTATGTAAATGTCAGTTCCTCTCTCATCATTATTAATAAAATTTTTAGAAAATAAACCAGTCACAGAGTATAGAGGAAAACGTATTGAATCATATGGCCTGGGTTTAAATCCTGCCTCTGATTCTTACTACCTATGTTTCCTTAGGCTAGTAACTTACCTTCTCTGAACCTCAGTTTCCTCATCTATAAGATGGGGATCTATCCTATGAAGTCTCTTCTAGCTCTATCATTTTCATGACATTGAATAAGTTTATTTTTAAAAATGCTGGCTTGCATTAAAACTTCCTTGTCATATTTGGGTTCAGTTTTTGCTTTAAAATGAGTCAGAAGGAGTGGCTAGGTGGTGCAGTGAATAGAGCACTGGCCCTGGAGTCAGGAGGACCTGAGTTCAAATCTGGCCTCAGACACTTAACACTAACTAGCCGTGTGACCTTGGGCAAGTCACTTACCCCCGATTTCCCTGCCCTCCCCCCTCCAAAAAGCAAAAAATAAAATGAGTCAGAAAAATAAAAATTGTCATTAGTTAGTAACACAAATATGATTGCCTTCAGTAATTAATTGTCTCTATTACTTTCAGGGAACCAAAATCAATTTTCTGCTGGTGTAATTATTCTTCCAACTAACAAGAGGCATTGAGAGTTGAGAGAAAGAACATGGGATTCTCAGTCAGAAAACCTGGATTTGCATCCTGATTTTATAAAACCCTCACAATAATAATAGCTAACATTTATATAGCTGCTGCTATGTGTTAGGTACTATACTAAGCACTTTATATTTCTTATCTCATTTGACCCTCACAACAACCCTGGGAGGCAGGTGTTCTTATGATATTCATTTTACAGATGAGGAAACTGAGGCAAACAGGAGTTAAGTGACTTTCCCAGGTCATACAGCCCCTGAGTGTCTTAGGGCCAGATTTGAACTCTGATCTGTCCTGACTTCAGGTCCAGCACTCTATTTGCCTAATTTCCTCATTGATAATAGTCAAGTCACTTAAAACTAAATAGCTGCACTACTGGTACCACAGGGTTGTTGAGAAAAAAGTGTTATATTATCTGTTTCATGACTAAGAAAACCATCATAGGCCTAGTTTTGTGCTCCTGTCTGGGACAATGCCAGGAAATAATTAAAGGTCTTTAATGGTTAGTTCCATGCTTTCTTGGCTGTAATTGAAATGAAAATCTGAGAAGAGAAAAAGAGGGGGGGAAGGAATGTGAGCTGTGACATGCAGCTCCTACATCAGCTGTTTGGAAGCAGACATTGTTTTTCAGCTGACGTAGGCACAAACTCTTGTGGGATCCATCAAATTTGCCATGTAGTTGATACAGTTCTGTTGTGAAGATGGTGGGACTCACGGGACAGACCACTTATCACAGCATAGACACAACACGAGTTAAGTTGAGTTTAATCAAGTGTTTTAGAAACCTCAATACAACTAAGGACTAACTATGTGGTGAGAGCTGGATACTTGAAAGTGAACCTAATGGCTATAGGGGAAGGTATAAAATGTTCTTGGGCTATAATTTTGTTTTTGTTCAGTCATGTCTGGCTCTTTGTGACCCATTTGTGGATTGCCATTTCTTTCTCCAGATCATTTTACAGGGCAAACAGGGTTAAAGTGACTTGCCTAGGGTCACACAGCTAGTAATTATCAGGGGCCAGGTTTGAACTTAGGTTCTCCTGACTCCAGGACCTATGTTCTATCCACTGTACCACCTAGCTATCTCTGGGCTATAATGGGAAAAGACAAAACATGAAGTCACTGAATTTAATATTTGCTTTGTTAAACATGAATTTGATGGCTTTCAAAGGTTTTTTATAGTGCATCTATAAGTCTTGGAGTTAGAGCCAGAAGGGAGCTGAGGGGGCCCCAGGTCTAAACCACTCATTTTATAGGCTCAGAGAGGATATCTCACTTATCCAGAGTCACATAGCTTGGAAATGTTTGAGACAAGATTTTGACTGGGGTCTTCTGTGACTCCAAGTACAGCATTCTATCTACTATGCCAAGCTGTTTGTGCATGGACAGTCTACTTTTGGACATTGTATCTGCTTCTTTGCAATCCCATGTATACTTCCTAATTCTGCCCTCTAGGGCCAAGTAGAACAAGTCAAATTCTTTTTTTCTACATGAAATCTCCTGGATTTTGAGGAAAGAGCTAACCTAGCAAATTTGCATCTCCTCCCCTCCCCTTCCCTTTCCTCTCCTCTCCTCCCTCTCCTCTCTTTGGCTTTTAATGGGCATCCTCTAGCTTGCATATGTCTTCCCTAAAATGTGGTACTCAGGACTGCACACAGTACCCCAGATAGGGTTTGAGCAGAGCAGGGTAAAATAGAGCTATCACTGACTTTATTCGGGATATAACATCTCTCTTATGGCAGTCTAAGTTAGCATTAGGGTTTTTTTGTTTTGTTTTGTTTTGTTTTTGCTTTGTTTTGTTTTTGGCAGCCATACCACACTGTAAATAGAAGACTAGACTTGGAGTCTATAAGAACCGGATTCAGAGCTTGCTTCTGATGCCTGGACTGTGTGACCAGGGATCTTTTGATGAGTGTTGGTTTACAAAACAGACTCTTTTCTGTTACTTAAAAAAAAAAAAAACCGAATAAGCAAGCAAACAAAAAAAAACCCCTCTATTTTATACAAGATTTGGACATTACCACAATGTAATGAATTATTTGTCAGAACTAGATATAAAATATGGACTATGCCAAATAAGCAGGAGCCCTTTAAACCAATGAGTTCTAGCATTAATAGAGCACCTTAAGGTTTGCAAAACATGTTACAAACATGATCTCATTATATCCTCACAACGACTGTGAGGCAGGTGCTATTGTTATTATGCCCATTTATATGATTATATAATAATATGATATGAGATCTTGCTTTTGTGCACACACCGGGCAGCCCTGCTCCTAAAGATATTAGTTTAGCGACACAACCCAATATTTTGACATTTATCAGAGGCTTATGAACAAAGGTCATATTTGAGGAAGAAAACAAAACATCACATGATTGATTTGAAGCAAAAAGCTTTTTACAGGTAATGACAGGTATCGGGGCACAGTGAAAATAGTACTGGCTTTGAAATCCAAAGAACTCGGTTCAAATCCTTCCTGCCATTTAATACATTGTGAGCTCGGGCAAGCAAGTCGTTAACCTTTATGGATCTCAGTTCCCTCATTTGTGAAATATAGAAGTTGGACTATTAGGTAACATTTAATCTCCCTTCTATCTCTAAAGCTATGATCCTATCAATCACTCATGTGTGTGTGTGTGTGTGTGTGTGTGTGTGTGTGTGTGTGTGTGTGTGTGTGTGCAGGCAATCAAGGTTAAGTGACTTGCCCAGAGCCACACAGCTAAGTGAGGATGGATTTGAACTCACGTCCTTCTAACTCCATAGCTCGTCTCCACACTGTACTACCTAGCTGCCCCCAATCACTTCTTAAGTGCCTAGGTGCCAGTCACTGGGGTTACAAAGATAAAAATGAAAGTCTTTCCCGAAAGGAATGAATACTATCAATAATGAGTATCATCATCATTAACAGTTTGCAAAGTATTATACCTGTTATCTCATTTGATCTTCATTACAGACCAAGGTTGAGTGACTTACCTAGGGTCACACAGCCAGTAAGTGCCTAAGGCATGATGTGAACCCAAGTCTTCCTGATTCTAAAACCAGTGCTTTCTCTTAGCTACCTAGATTGCCTTCATATTTTATTCTGAAAGAGCTCTTTCTGGAAGATTTCAGCATTTCTTGCCAGGTTTATTGTCATTAGTCCTCCTAATATCCTGTGGGATTGATAACAAATTTGCCATTTGCCCACTAATATCCTATGGGATTGATAAGAAGCTCAGAACCTATTCCCTTTGCACTTTTGTTCCCTAAAGACTAACCTCCCACACAGAGCTGGCTCTGACTCCAGAGGGAGCAGCCCAGGTAGAACAATCGAAGTTTGGGGTGTATTTCCTTTCCTCTGTGTGTGTGTGTGTGTGTACATTTATAAACACACTCATAAGATATCACAGAGTAACAAAGTTGCTTTTTTTAAAAAAACAAATAAACCCTAACTTCTATATGCACCCTTCCTGTGGAATTGCCTTTGGACTCTGTGGTGCATCCTGAATATTCTCGAAGGTGTGGACTTTACATCCTTTGAGGCAGGAGATCTTAATCATTTTGTATAATTAACTCCTTTGGCAGTCTGGTGAAACCCATGGACCCCTTCTCAGGTCTTTTTTAGACACTTTAAAGAAAATACATAGGATTACAAGGGAAACCAATCATGTTGAAATCAAGATGTAATTTTTTCCCCCAATCGAATTCCTGGATTTTCCTGAAATCTGAGGACTGTGGACCCTCAGGTAAGAGCTCCTCTATGAGAGTTGATTTGATGTTATATAATCTAGGAAATTTCCTTAGTTTATCAATCTGTCGTGTTATGAAAATTGGTAAGACGGCTGGCCTGTGATTCAAGCAGTAGTATGCTGGTAAATATTTAACAACCAGCTCTCTAAAACCTCAAAATGTACACATAGCACACTTTTAGGTTTATTCAACATTATTAACATTTTCTTCATCGCTTTCTTAAGTCTTAACAATCAATAAAACAATAAAAACAATAATTTGTAATATTCACCAATTTCTGAATTGTAAATGCTCACACTGAAAACTGAATGGTCACCCCTGGATGCAAGAGACCTAGTGGCAGTCCTCATTCGGCTGCTACTTCCGTGGCCTTTTGTGATCAGTGAGCATCCCCGAGTCTCAGTTATTCCCACTGTGAATGAGGCATTTGAATGACATGGATCACTAAGATTCCTTCAGTCTTTTTTTTTTAATGGTGCACATGTGTGTGTATGATTTTTATTTGTTTCATTTTTAATTTATGGAATAAAACAAGCATTTCCATAACATAGTATAATAAGAAGATGATTGTACAGGAAATTGCAAATCTGTTGTGCACAACTTGCTATTCTTTTTAAATATATAGTAAAGTTATCAGGTAAATTTCTTTTTTTTCTCTTATTCCTTCCCTTTCTTCTCCTCTGCCCTAAAGCTAGCTGCCATTAGGCACAATTATGTGTATATGTATATATGTGTGTGTTTATACATGCATATTATACATATATATGTAAAATCATTCTATACATCTATCAGTTCTTTCTCTGGATACAGATAGAATCTTCCTTCATATGTTTTTCTTAGTTAATTTGGGTACTTATAGTAGTCAAAATGACTAATTCATTCTAACAGACTAGGAATTAACAAGGATAGTTGAGGAATGGGATGCTTTGGTAAACAAAATATTCTGGGAAATAAAGAGCTATCATACACAGGTGGCCAATTTCAAAGAATTCAAATATAGTAAAATTCACAACAGTCCCACTGTAATAATCTAGTACTAGTGACCCTGGGTCCTCAAAGCTATGCCAGAGGAGAGCAAGCTTTGGAAAGACTTTGATTATGGGGCCTGGAGACAAACTGGATATCTGTCAGTTTAGGAGCAGCCCAGATAAGCATAGAGATACTCATCATCAGAAGGTTGGCTGCCAAGTGAAGAAATATTTTGACCATATCAGCTTAGAAAATCTTCTCTAAGGTGTGGAGGGGTTGTGCTCTATGTGGAAGGAATATGAAATCTGATGAAATCTCAGTTTTTTATGGAAGAAATGAACTACACTTAAACACCTAATTAATTCTGAATATGACTTGTGATACAAATGGAACTCTTGAATCTTTCAGAGTCTCAGTGTTGATGATGGAGTCCAGGTTGGCATTCTTTGGATTTTACCATAGGATAGTGGATTTAGAGTGGGAAGAGACTTTATACACAAATTGTTCAGTTATTTTATTTTTATTTTTTAGAGACTGGGTCTTCGTATCTCCCGCAAGCTAGAAGTTCAAGGGCCACTGATGGGGTCAACCCCATTCTGACTGGCATGGAAATTTAATCTGCTCTGTTTCTAACCTGGGCCAGTTTGCTTTCCACTAGGCAACCTGGTGGCTCCCTTCTCCATAGTACAGATGCTTATGTGCCCTGTTCGATGGTGGCTCAGAACTCCAGAACTTAAAAGATTCCTCCAGCCTAATTTCTCTGGTGGTAGAGATCACATACAAGTGTCCCTATTCCCAGCAGACACCATCTAATTCTACCCTCTCTTTTTCCAGATGAAGAACTAAGGTCTAGAGAGGTTAAAGGGTTTGCCCCTGGTCACACAAACTGTCAGTGAATCTAAGAGTCATTGTTTGAATGATGGTCCTCTGACTCCAAATGAAGTATTCTTTCTACTGTTCCAATTACTATATACAATAATTATTATTGTATCATAGTCTGAAATTCATTCTGTATTTCCCAGTTTCAGACAACAATGGGACAATTTCAACTGCCATCTTAACAGAGATCATAAGCTAAATCTCAGACCTGGTTTCTGGAGTCTTCTAGATGATGACTGATAAATGATAGTATCCCTTTAATAAAAGAAAATATGGGTTCATAGGATTATAGATCCAGACCTAGAAGGGACCTCAGAAGTCATCTTATCCAGCTGTCTTATTTTACAGAAGAGGAAACTGAGGCATGGGGAAGTTTAGTGATTTGTCCAAGATCACACAGTGAATAAGCATCGGGGCGGGGGGGGGGGGAAGAACTTGAATTCAAATCCCCTGACTCCAGAAACAATGCTCTGCACTGTAACATGCTGCCTCTTTAAAAACAAACAAACACCTCTCTATGTAAGGAGGATTTTGTTATCTTTCTTAAGAGTTAGTTTCTCAGGATCCATGGTCATGGGAATGTCTAATTTCCAGGTGTTTGATAATAGCTCCCAGAATGACTCCAAAGATTCTAGATAGTAGTTCCCAGAATCATAGTGACTGACAGTCCTACTGAGACTGTGCCATGAGATAAAGGGTGACATAATGTAATATTTACTATGCTTGCACAGAATATGATATTGCTAAAGTTAACTTGTGAGCTTAAGGTTGGCAAGATGCTTTCTTTGTCTGTTGCCCTATAAAGCAGGTCGGCACTGGTCAGTGAGTTGGGGAAACCATAGGGGAATCTGTGTATGCCTTATTCAGCCCCCATTGAGGCTCAAGGGAATTTAGGGGAGTGCAGAAGCATGCCTGTCATGATTGACCCCATTGATATTTATGGGTAGTTGCCCCATTTCTCACTAACCCCTGAAAGAAGGGTGATTAGGGAATACTGTAGGAGCTGGTTCTCCCATAACCTTCTGAGAAGACTAGACTAGAATAAAGCTGGTTGTTAAACCCTCCAAAGCTGTCTGCCTGTCTGACCAGATCAAGAGTGAACCTGTTAAGAGGCTGAAGTCTGTAAACTCTAGTGCCTCCTATGTGTTATCTGTGAAATAACCTCTAATTAATTTATTAACGCAATAACAAATATGGCAAAACTTGTCTAGCCAATGTATCTTCAGAAACCTTATAATAAGTCTTAATCACTGAAGAAAAAAGCAAATGCTGTACAGAGAATCAAGCCTTACCATAACAGAATTCATGTAATTAAAAAAAAAAATTCACATTACCCTCTAAAATGCAAAACCAGGTTTCTGTTCCTTCTTTCTTAAAGACCACTAAGTGACCTTAAGCAATTCAAATACAATACTGTTTCCAAAAGGCTCCATTTAGATTTTTTAGTCTAACTTAAGAAAGCATATTTGAAACCATTTCTTGGGGTCTTACCATCTTCATTCTCATTGTACACTGGAGGTTTACTGGAGGTGTTGGCTCCCATGATGAAATCTTCCAAAACGCAGAATCTGCAATTACATTATCTTGGTGGAAAAAGTGCTAACGGGTTCTGGCACAAGTACCGTTTTTTTCTTTAGATGATGTATGGAAGTTCCAGGTCGGACATCCTATAAAATAAAAAAGAAAGAAATTGTGTTTTGGACTAGTCTGGGGCCCTCCAAGCAATGATTTTAGATTATGACTCACAGGATGACCTAAGCTGTACCTTTACAATTTTATTTCATAGTAAATGATTTTCAGAGGGACTCTCAGAAACTACATAATAGGATGTGACAACACATAAACAAAGGATAACAAACATATAGCTTAAGAGTCTGAAGAAATAAAAAAAAAATGATTTTTTTCTTAGTCGAAGCCATCGGTTCAGGATAGAATGTTTAGAGGGTACAAATTAACATTAAATTAGACCAGGCAGATGGTGCTATGGAGAGAGCAGTGGAATTGGAGTCAGGAGGACCTGAGTTCAAATCCAGCCCCACACACTTTCTAGCTGTGGAACCCTTGATAAGTCATTTAACCTCAGTTTCCTTATCTGTAAAATGAGAATAATGATACCATCTGTCAGTGTTGATGTGACAGTGAAATGAGATATTTGTAAAGCACTTAATAAACGTTAAATTCTACATAAATGCTTGTTGTGTTGTTTTTGTTGTTATTTATTATTACATGAGTTCTTGCAGAAGAAGGTGAGGGAAACAGTTACTTTGATACCAGCTGAGGAGTGGGGAAAAGGTGGTTCAGGCTTCAGGCTCCTTTCACTCTGAGATTCTACCTTTCACACTAAAATTGTAACATTTTCCATTTCCACATAACTGAATGTGTTATTTTCACATCATGAATTACACAGTTCATTGAGGGCTTCCATTGTGTTACTCACTGAAACTGGTTAGGACTGCATGTCCTAGGGAGTGGCTGCTTCAGGTGTTTGAAACTACATAGAGCTCTATAATTAGGATATAAAAACAATAAAAGTAGAACTAATGTTCCATTTGAAATTTCAAAAAATATATTCAAAATCTCCCTTAAGTATATTTGTGATATGAAATAAGTTTATTTCTTTTGCTTGTATTTGTTAGCACCCATGTCGTATAAATGTTCAATGATTTTTTAAAAAAATTCTGTGTCAATGATCACAGATGGAAGGAATGGCCCAATGTGTTGATAGCTAAGAGACTTGGGGCTGAATTTGGCTTTGATACATGTTATCTGTGTAAACTGGTCAAATCTTCATTTTTTCTGAGCCTCTGCTTCCTCATCTGTAAAATAGGGATAATACATTTGTACTACTAACCTTACAGAACTAATGTGGGAAAACAGTGAAAATGAGAATCATTAGCTTCCTTCAAGGATCCTCTCTGGTCCTATCTCCGTGAAAAAATGTTCCTGATTCCTTTGGTATTCAGGGTTCTTTTGTTTCCAAATATATTGCATTTATTTGCCTATCTAAATGTTGTTTAATTCTCAGTCACCCCTATTTCCAACACAGAGAATTGTGAGTGGGACCACCCCAGGCTCTCCCTCAGGGATGCACAGGGAACAGGTTTCTGCCTCATTTCATCCAGCACTCCTTTATCCAGCTCTCAGTATAGCTCAAGTTGTGGGCAAATCCACAAGATTCAGGCCTCTAGCTCAGACTACTTCCCCGCCCCTCTAGGAGCCTGGTGGGCATGCCACAATGCCCTTAACCAGTGCGCCTCTGCTACAGTGTTCCTCAAACAACAACACACTGAGGGCCCCCTGTGTGTCCTAGTGGCCATAATTCCCTGGGTCACCCTTCTCCCAGGTGAACAAGGTTGGCATTACTTTTCCCCAGGAGGGCAACTGAGCCACCACTGAAGGCAGGCAGTACCATTCCTCATTCCCATCTCAGTGGGCTTGGGCCTTGTGGGTTCTGCAGTGACTGGGATGGCAGCCTTGGTTAAGGCGGAGGCCAACTATCAGGCCTTAAGTCCACAGGTAAATATTGACCTCTCCCACATACAGAAGCCCATCTCAGCCCTGGAAAGACAGGTGGACTCTCTGACAGAGGTGATTCTTCAGAACCGCAGAGGCCTTGACCTTCTTAAACAGGGTGGCCTGTGTGCAGCCCTTGGTGAGGCTTGTTGCTTCTATGCAAACAACTTTGGAGTGGGGAGGGAGAGTCTGAAGTTGATACACCAGAATATTGCTAATAGACAGAGGGAGCTGGAAAATTCCGAGAATGGGTATCAGTCCCTGTTCCCCTGGAACATCCCCCTAACTCACTAAATTGGTATCAGCCTTGGTATTAGTATTGGTATTAGCCTCTCCTCCTCTTGATCATAGACCTAATTGTAGGACCCTATCTCATTAATTGCTTTCTACAATTTGTCAAGTGCCATGTTAACTCTGTTAAAATGTTAATTATCAGGGACCCCTACTACCATCCTTTAGGAACAGAACTGGGTAATGTAGATGATGTGGCAAAGGTTTGTCATACCTACAAGGAAGAGTAGGGAATGTGGGATATAACACCACTCTCCCCTTCCCTTCATTGATTTGTAAAACAGACAACTCAACCTCCCCTTCCCTTCATTAATTTGTAAAACAGAGAACTACACCTTCCCCTCCCCTAATTGTTCTGTAAACAAGCATGACCCCACCCCTTCCATTCCCCTACTTCCCCTAATTGATCCATGGGCAGGAGTTTCAGCCTAGGGTTTCACCTGCGGGAAATTCAAATGTACACTGACCAATCACTGTACTTTCAGCTTATGTCACTGTAGCTTATGTAACCTGGCTATGGAACCTCTATAAAAACTGGCACACTCTCTGTGCCAAACCACAGTCTGATTTGGGTGACCATGCACCCTGACAGTTCCCCGGTAATAAATCCACACAAATTCTAAAAAATAAAAAAAATGTTGTTTAATTAAGGATTGTTAATCCTTTCTCCCTGCCCCAAGCTCTTTGAAGGCAAGGACTGTTTTTTTTTATTTTGTCTTTGAACTTCCAGTAGTGAACCCCTAACAAATATATAATTAATTAATTAAGAGTAAACAGTGTGGTGGTATAAGGAACCAGAAGATCTGGTTCTGAGCTGTAATACTTAGGTTAAATCAATTCCTCTCTCAGACTCTCAGTTTTCCAATCTGTGAAAACGGGCACTTAGATGATTCCTGATGTTAATGCTAATGCTTTATATATGCCATGTATCTTACTTATTATTTCCTTATTGTTAAAAAAATACTATGTGAATCATAAATGGATTAAATTAGAATTTTTTTCAATATTTTATTTTCCCCAATTACATGTAAAAACAATTTTAACATTCTTTTTTTTCTTCTTCAAATTTTGAGCTCCAAATTCTCTTCCTCTTGTTGTACCCCAATAAAGCGAGATAGAAGATCCCTGATATTAAATTTTAAAAGTGGATTTTATTACCGCAGGACTGTTGGGGTGCATGGTCACCCAAATCAGACAGTGGTTTGGCACAGACATTGTGCCGGTTTTATAGAGGTTCCATAGCCAGGTTACCTGAGCTACAGCGATGTAAGCTGAAAGTACAGTGATTGGTCAGTGTACATTTGAATTTCCCACCAGCACAAAGCCAACTTCCACCCATGGATCTATTAGGGGAATGGAAGGGGTAGGGGTCATGCTTGTTTACAGAACAATTAGGGGAGGGGAAGGTAGAGTTCTCTGTTTTTACAAATCAATGAAGGGAAGGGGAAAGTGGAGTTGTGTCCAACACTCTCTCCCCTCCTCTCCCTCATTGAGAAGGCAAACAATTTGGCATAGGTTATACACGTGTAGTCATGCAAAATCCATTTCCATGTAAGTCATTCTGTGAAAGACAAAAAACCAAGAAAAATAAAGAAAGTAAAGAAAAAGTATCTTTGTTCTTTCTGTGGAGATGGACAGCATCTGTCATCATAAGTTCTATGGAATTGTCTTGGATCATTATATTGCTGAGAATAGCTAAGTTATTCATGTTAGATCATCATACAACATTGCTGTTACTGTGTACAATATTCTCCTGATTCTGCTCATTTCACTTCGCATCAGTTCATGTAAATCTTTACAAATCTTTCTAGAGCATGCTGCTCATCAAGAAATGGATTGACTTCTAGTGAAATTTTTATTCTATAGAATGCAATTTACCTCATAGGGATAAAAACTTGAGACAGAACTGAAGAAAGACTCCCTGGAGTACCTGAGCCATGGAAGAGTGATTTGAAAGGAATATGAAGCTTATGAGAATCTCTTAAAAGCAAGGTTAGAAGACAAACACATTTTTCTACTAGGAAAATGAAAGTAACAAGTTCATTTGGCAAGCAGAAATCATTCAGGAAATGCTATTTTTCAAACTAAATCTACCATAAGTGCTGGAAAAATGCCTCTCAAAAGGAATCAGTAATGGTGTTAGTAAAAAGAGAAGGAAATTAGGAAGAATCCACGTTATTACAGAGGAAAGGGGATGGAAAAATTGGCTAATAAAAATGTGAGCTGAACACAAAAACAAAAATTTGATAAAAAATTTTATGAGGTTAAAAAAACCAAGAACCCAAAATATTTCTAGTAGCAAAGAAGGGCAGGGGTGGGGGTAATTTTATTCTTAAAATGTAGACAACTCTGATACATAAAAAGAGGATACAAATAAAACAATGGGATACTGGTAGTGTTATGTCATGGAATATTAAGTCAAGTCCAGATATAAAAGGAAAATAAGACAGGTAAGAAAATGTATTCACTATGCAAAGTATCAGCTGCCAAGGGGAGGCTTAACCATCAGAAATCACTGTTATTAGTCTTTCACACTTTACTCTTTTGATTTTGCTTCTGCAAAAAGCAATTTGCAGTTGAAAAATACTTTAGACCAGATGTGTAAAACTAATGTCCTGAATTGTGGCCAGCAAAACTCCTAGATGCAACCCAAAGCAGATTAAAATGTTATTGGGAAATGTTTAACAAAATTAATAAAAAATACAACATAACATAGATAATGCTAATTCACAGTTTTATAAGTCAAAATGCATACTGCACTGATCTATGTCTCTTTGAGTTTGGCACCACTGGAAATTAGTCTGTTTCTCTTCACATCTCCATCTTTTGAGGCAATTAGGTGGTATAATTGTAGAGTGCTGGACTTGGAGTTAGAAAGACCCAAGTTCAAATCCTCCCTTAGGCACTTACTAGTTGTGTGATCAGGGCCAAGTCACTTGACCTCTCAGCCTCAGTTTCTTATCCATAAAATGTGGATAATGATAGCATCTATTTTATAGAATCATGAGGATCTAATGAGGAAATAGTATAAGGAGTTTTGCAAATATTAAGGTGCTATATAAATGTTAGCTGCTATTCTTACCCTCTTTTCATCTATAGTCACACTCCAGAAACGATTATTTCCAGCCACAGAAGTGGCAAAAAGAGGTTTGGATCCTCCTCTAAGGCCATGTAATTCCATACCATCACTAGGAGGTTGACCATATGGGTTATGGCAACAACACATTAACTCTGGAAGCTTTTAGAAAACTGGGAAGGTTCAAAGACAAATTGGACAGATGTTTACTGTATGATGAACTATCTAGTAAAGTTCAGTGTCTCATCACCATATTGGCTACAGAGTGATGAATTTTTCACCCACAGCAACTCATGAAGAATACCTACCAAATTATAGAGGGATTTTGATTTGTGTTGGTGGAGGGAGCACCCTGAAGCTTCACCTATCTTATAATTTGCAAAGGTAGGTGTACACACACACACACACACACACACACACACACACACACACACACTGGAAATTTCTATTTTTTTTTATCATAATTTCTGAACTTTCCAGTACTCATTTTGATGTTTTAAACAATTATTTGTTCACTCTGGTGTCAATGCTTTTGGTTTCATTTTTTTTCATTTGATGAGAAGAGAAAGATGGTCATATGGAGATATTACTAAAAATATTGACTTAAAACCTCACTCATTAACTAAAGGCAATAGAAAAAAAGTTGTTTATAAACTATAATTTACTTTTGTAAGAATTGTTAAAAACACTCCTACATCACCAATTTCAGATTTCCTCCATTTCCCCAGTTTAGGACCACATTTCTCTCTGATCCAGCCATCCTCACTGAACAAAGAGAATTTTGATAAATACTTCTGTAAAGGTAACTGCCAGTCACATAGTCTTCTCTCCACTTTTCCATCTTTTACTCTTTTTATCCAGACTCACTACACGTTCCAGAAGCAAAAATTCTAATTAGAATTCAGTTGTCATTTCATCCTACTATATGATAGACCTTCTCCATCTACAAATGCCAGCTGCCATATCCCCATCCACTCAAGGCTTCTAGCACAATGGAAGAGTGAAGGAGCTTGGATGTGTGACACTAGAATCAGACATTCTTTTCAGCAATGCTTTCCCTTTTCAGATCCTATTTTCGCTTAGGCCACTGATTTGGGGTGCTCTGACCTTCCAGCATTTGATTCTTAATATTCCAAACCAACAGATAGCTTGGTAGGTTGGCAACAAGTGTGCATTTCCAAGTTGTGAGTGTCAGCAGGCAATGAATGAAAAATAGGTCAAATCATCAGAATGCTGTATCTTCAGAAAAATATACTTCTGGTCTGAGACTCCACGCAAATAAATCACTGCAGGGCAGGGGGCTCCTGAGAAAGTTCTTATGTCTTTGTAGGTTTTTATTACTACTGTATTTACTTAATCCTGCTGGGGTAAGAAAACTCCCATAGGGATGAAGCAATCTGCAGCTTCAGAACTATCTAAAGCTGGTTTTAATCTTTGTTGGGAAGCCCAGATGATGGAAACAAAGGGGAAGGAAAACCTTTTACTCATTAGGTAGCACCTGGACAGAAGGTGCAGTGAAGTGGATGGCAAAAGCAATTGCCTTTATCTTTGGCCTTGCCTTGAGAACCTCCCTTCCACAATACAAGCAGGAGCTTTTCTTGAAGTTCTTCGTTCTATTCCCCCATTCCCACCCCCATTCATATCCCCCCTACAGAACTCCCTCAGCCCTTTAAACAAGCAGTGCCACTGCCCGACTCTAGGACAAAGAGCCAGTGAAGGGGGACATTTAGAAGCACAGAGAGTCCAGAATAGGCACCTACCTTGTTAGCAAGGAGCTGGGGAGGCAGTGACTAGCAGAAGCGACTACCTGAAGCTGTGGCAGCAGACAAACAGCAGATGCGAACTGCTTTGCTCTCGCTCTCCGTCTCTCTCGGGAGGGCTGGGTCTAGTGGGGGAGGGACGGAGAGCAGGGGAGAGTGAATTAAGTTTCCTGGCCAGGGAGTCCCCAGGCTGGCGCTGCCATGGGAGAAGAGACAAAAGAGGGGAGCGACCGGGAGGCGGCCAGCCCCCACTTGCCCCTAGTTCACTTGGCCAGAGCAGGAAGTGGGGACTCCCTCTTTTTACTTGTGATGGTGTGTGTGTGTGTGTGTGTGTGTGTGTGTGTGTGTGTGTGTGTGTGTGTGTGTGTGTGTGTGAAATAACCCAGAGCAAAGGAAACAAAAAGAAGTTTGGGGCTGGGGCCGCTGGGGGTGGGGGTGCAATAAGGAAGGAGAGGTCCCCGGAAAGTAAGCGAAGCGCTCTCTTGATGTCAGTAAGAAGGACGAGGCTTCCGGACCTGCCCGGGCTGCGGTGGGGTTGGACTAGCCTCAGGGGGATCGAACTGGCCGCTGTCCTTTAACTGCATCGAGGTGAAAGGCACATTGAGCAGTGAGCGAGCAGAATGAAGGCTTTTCCAGCGTTAACAAGCGCAGGGCAAAGCATGGCAGTAGGCTACCCCTTCCCTGCCCAGCCTGTGGGGTGGAGGGGACGAGAGGGCAGCCCTGGCTGCAAATTCTCGGTTAGAAAGGGTCCGAGCTGGGGATATCTGGGCGTCCGGTGTCCTCCAGGGCCTTCTATGTTCATCTGGGGACAGGGGGAAAAGCGCCCCTCGATGAGAATACAAGATAGCGCGGGGCTTGCAGAAGGCGGGATGTGACAGCCAGTTCGGCCGCGAGTCTGCCCTGAGCTCAGCTCAGAGTCTCCTGCTCCCTTGGCTCCTGCCCTTAGGTTGAAGGACCTCGCTCTCTCTGGGAGACTGAGGGGTATCACAGAAAAAAATACTCCTGCTCTGGGTTCAGATCATCTGTGTTCAAATCCTGCCGCTGCCACTTAACCTGGGTGAGCTTGGCCAACTTCCTTGAGACTTGGTTTTCCCTTCTGTAAATGAGGATGGAGTGTGTTAGCGTCTAGCGCGAGGATGGGGTTTGTCAAGCATCTGAGCTCTCTCCTAGAGCTGGGATCCTGTATTGTATTTCCACAGCCTACCCTCCGATTTAATTTCACCATAGTGTTAATGACTCATTTTGTGGAAAGTATTAGCTGTGAGGACCGAGCTTCACATTCTGCTTCTAATATTTATTACTGGCTTGATTTTGGGCAAGTCATGAAACCTTCCTTACTTCGCCTCAATTTCCTCATCTGTAAAATGATTGATTGGACTAGATCAAGGATGGGGAACCTGCGGCCTGGAGGCCACATGTGGCCCTCTAGGTCCTCAAGTGTGGCCCTTTGACCGAACCCAAACTTCACCGAACAAATTCTTTTAATAAAAGGATTTGTTTTGTAAAACCTGGACTTAATCTGACAACCACACCCAAGGACCCGGAAGGCCTCATGTGACCTCAAGGCCCCAGGTTCTTCACCCCCTGGCCTAAATGACATCTGAGGTTTCTTTCAGTGTCTGATTTATGACCCCAGAAGTCTGACTTTGAGTCTCTCCTTTAGGATGCTAACTCCAATTTGGGTTTTGTCTTTATTCCCAGGTGCCTAACACAGTCCCTATTCCATAGTATACATGTAATAAAATGTTTGCTGAATTGAAGGATAGACTAAATGATCCCAAAGAGAGTTAAGAATCCAGCTTTCCCCCCTCCAATTAATAGAAATGGTGTTTAAACCACAGGGGAAAATATTGGGGAGGGGGGAGGTAGTGGGGTTAGTTAGAGCTGAGCTGAGCTTTAAGGCAAAAACTAGATGCCAGGTACCTCTCCAGTGTTCCTATAGATTTTAAACATATTTTCATTTTTCTAATTTATTTTTTGATTATTGTAAAACTCCACGAGAGTCTAATCTCTATATTACATCACAGATCGTTCAGCACCAGAGGACTGGCCATATTTTGTTTTGCTGTCTGTTCAGAAGGCTTTCTTGTGTCTGCTCTTTATCAGTTTCAACAAGACACTACAAAGAAAGCTATTCAACTCCGACAATAGAAACTTTAGGGAAACTGCCTGCTAAGTTTTTGCTGTGATCTTTGGCGCCCCCGGGTGGAAACCAGAGAACGAGGTGAATAACCTTGTTAAAGGGAAACCAATTTTAAAAGGGGTACTTCAGATCATAATTTATAGGGAGTGTCCCCAAAGTCTTAGTGTTGCAATAAACTATTAAAGTTTGTGTAGTGGTACTTAATCTTTTGGGAAAAAGAGTTGCTTGTGACGTGAATGCTTTAATGATTTGAAAGAACCAAATACAATTGTTCTTGGAGCTATCTCCTCTGAATTTTAAAACCCCAATACAAAGAGAAAATGCAGACAACATGGGAACAGCAGGAGTTCTTTATAAAGTGCTACCAGTGGTGGGGAACTTGCAGCCTTGAGGCCACATGTGGCCCTCTAACTCCTCAAGTGCAGCCCTTTGACTGAGTCCAAACTTCACAGAACAAATCCCCTTAATAAAAGGATTTGTTTTGTAAAACTTGGACACAGTCAAAAGGCCGCAACCAAGCGCCTAGAAGACCTCCTCCATGCAGGTTCCCCACCCTGTGCTGGATTCTGAGTTCAGAGGTTCTAGAGTGGAATGCTAGGTCTGTTACTAACAACCTTGGACAAGTTGGTTTTCCCTTTCTAGGCCACAATTTCCTCATTTGTAAAAACAAGACTGTTGGATAAATGATCTGTAAAGTACCTTACTGAGAAGGAGCCTTAGAACTTTCGGGACTTTATTCTGATCCAGTCTCCGACTTATGATAGTTGTGTGAATCTGGACAAGTCATTTAAATCCTATAACTTATGGATGAATTTCTCACCACTCTCAGAGGGGGGAGTTTGGACACTAAGGGTTCCCCTACACTGAAGAACTCTTAGGTTCTGACCTCTATAATTGGACCATTTCCAGCTCTAAATCTATGAATCTGAAAACTTAAGAGACTATTTTTAAGAGACTAAATTTCTTTTGCGGACAAGTCCTTCAGTGTGGATTACTATTATGAACAGTAAGAGAATTTAGAGATTCTGTCTGAAAGTGTGGAAATGGACATAAAACAGAAATCAAAATGCTCTTTGTCTAAAAATTCAAAAGCCTGATGCTGCAAATAGTACACGAATCATCCCTCAATTTCCAAGAACCACTGAGGGACCACAGTGTCTTTGCCTGACACCTCATTTAACTCAAAGATTCACAACTCCTCATCTGTATGTTTCCTTCCTGTGGGAACTGATCTGTGGGGAATGAGGAGTCTTTCCCTTCCCATCCTCCTCCCCCAAATAAAATAGCAACAGTATATAAGATATTCAAGTATCTCTTGGAAAGTGTATCCCATTCAGTAGCTGAGCAGACTGAAGGTCTGTCCTCTAAAAAGAATCCTCTTAGTCATAAGATGTACATTTAGTTTCAAAACTTGGAGAGCCAGTGTTTCATTCTCATCGACTACTGTACTAGATCTGGCACAGATCATAAGGAGATCTTTCTCTTTAGAAAATCACCCTTAAAGGAGCCTTTTCTTATAGTTTAATCTTTGGTAGTGGAAGTTGTTCTTCATTAATGTCGTTTATGGTAAATGACTGCAATAAATTTGACTTAAAGATTTCAAAATGTTTTTCTATCTTACACCCACACAGCTGGAGACTTTTTAATCTTATGTTTATGGTATGTTTTAATTTTTTTCTCATTACTCTCACAACCTGCAGTTCTAGAGTGTATTGCATTTTATTTATGAAGACTAGCAGGAACCCAGGAGATTTTAGATTTCTGATGACTGATAACTAGATAAGAGTATAGCTAAAATGTTATCTAGATTTTCTCCCTAAGGGTCTCAGGAAAAATGAGTAAAACAGAATCAATGAAATTTTTAAGCTTTCTGAAACTTTTTTCAAAAAGAAATATTTATAAATCTAGATGAAAGGTATGTTATTGCCTCCTTCCCCAAAATCGCTTATCAATGTAAAGAGCAATATTTCTCTAACCATAAAGTGATTAGTTTATGATTTATTACAAACTTAATATTACATATCAATGCAACCAATTAACCAAACTTTGTAATTATAGATAAATAAAATACTTTGATGTATTAAATAGAGATTTATATAGCCTATGATAAGTTGATCTTTACAGAAACAACAACCCTCTGTTCACAGGGAGTTGCCAAGCTGGCTAGACTTAGTGGGGTTGCTCAATTTTAGTGCTATAGCAAGTCGAAACTCCTGAGCTCACAAATCCACTACTGGGCTTCATATGAAATATTCATTTTCCCAAAGTGCTGGGCAAAATCTTTAAAAATAATCTTTTAAAATGTTTTATTTTATGTATGCTGCTTTAAAGATCTATCGATAAATATAAAGTGACTAGTAAACTATGGAACTTGTTTTAAAATAATACAGATTCAGCTTGTCTATTGTATCAATTTTCTATACTTGGTCCAACTAAGACATCATGTGCATTTATTAGGAAATTCAATTTTCTGTATAGGCTATATCAGATTGCTTGCCATCTTGGGAAGGGGTGAGTGGAGGGAGGGAGAGAGGAAAAAAAATTGTAACTCAAAATCTTATAAAAGTGAATGCTGAAAACTAAAAAAGAGAAAAAAGAAAATTCACCATTCTCCTATGTTAGGGTGTGCTCTGGATAAAATAGTTTCATAGATACCTTGCCCACCTTGTGACCTGGAACTTTGAAACCATTAGGAGGCATCATTTCAAGATCAAGTCCATTGTCTCTATATCAGTAGAAATAAAGACGTGACTTTAAAAAAAAAATCTGTGTTAATTCTATGTACCCTTATGGAAAAAAGGGTGCTGACCATATTAAGAAGTCATGCTATTGAAGACAGAAGAATGAGTTGGAATGAGTTGTGTGTCACCTGGGTTTTGATCACTAACTGCTTGCTCTTATTCTGACCCATTGCATCACCTTGGACAGGGTACTTTGTCCAAAGATTTCTTTTGGTTCCTCATTTTCCTCATCTGTAAAATAATGGGGTTGGATTAATTAATCTTTGAAGTCTAAACTCTAAAGTTTCAACTTTCTAGGCCACAGTTTTGTCATCTGTAAAAAAAAAAAGAAAAGGAAAGAAGAAATTGAGGGGGGAAGCTAGGTGGCACAGTGAAGAGAGCACCAGCCCTGGAGACAAGAGGACCTGAGTTCAAATCTGGCCTCAGACACTTAACACAAAAACTAGCTGTGTGACCTTGGGCAAGTCACTTAACCTTCCCTCCAAAAAGCAAAAAAAGGGGGGGGGTTGGACTACATGACCTCTGATATCCCTTCCAACTCTTCAAACTTTGCATTTGTGTGATAAGTAGATGAAAGAATGAGAGAAAAAATATGCATTATGCCTTATTTGACTTGACATCAATAATAATTTCTACTTATAGATGTGCCTTACTTTATGCAATAAATGTGTTGCTGAAAAGTTGTGTGTATTGTGTCCAGGAGACTAGTTGTTTGATTGTGGGCAAGTTGCAACCTCTTTGAGATTCTGTTTCTTTAACAATATGGAAACAATACTACCTCTTCAATTTACTGCACGAGATTGTTATGAGAATTAAGCATAATGTCTGTGAACATGTTTGGATAGACACAAGGCAATAAACGAATATACAGTTGTACTAATAACATTTTCCCACTATCATTTTAGAGATGTTTTATCTTCATTTTTAATTGATCCTTAATTGGCTGGAAATCCTAACCCTTTAAGGGTTAGGGAATAATCTAATTTATGGTTTATGATGTGGTAACAGAGAAGAGTGTAAAGAATGCTAGATTGGTAGTGAGAAGACCATTTATATTTCAGTTCTTATACCCTGTGTGAACTTGGACAAGTCATTTAACATCTCTAGGCCTCATCTAAGCAATAAAGGTTTTGACCCTGAAGGTTCATTTGACATCTAAATTCATGATCCTATGTAGAAACGTGTCATTTTCTAAAGGAGAGTTTTGGTACACCTAGAAGACTGAATAGTTCCTATGTTCCAAAGTACTTGATACTATGAAAGTAGCAACTTAAATTTTTCTTAAGTCAAATTAACCAAAGATTTTTCTATTTTATTGTTTTTTTCATAAAACCAGTTCTTATTTTTATTTATTAGTTCAATAGTTTTCTTAATTTCAATTTTATTAATCTCTCCTTTGGTTTTCAGTATTCCTAATTTGGTATTTAATTGGGGATTTTAATTTGTTCTTTCTCTAGTTGTTTTAATTGCATGCCCAATTCATCGATCTCCTCTTTTCCCATTTTATTCATGTAAGCATTTAGAGATATAAAACTTTCCCTAAGAGCTTCTTTTGCTGCATCCCATAACTTTTGATATGTTTCTCATTGTCATTTTCTTGGATGAAGTTGTTGTTTTTATGACTTCTTGTTTGACTCTTCTTTAGGATTAGATTATTTAGTTTCCAAGTAATTTTTAATCTATCTTTCCATGGCCTTTTATTACATATAATTTTTATTACATCATAATCTGAAAAGAGTGCATTTAATATTTCTGCCTTTCTGAGTTGGGTTGTTAGGTTTTTGTGTTCTTGTACATGGTCAATTTTTGCATAGTGCCATTTACCACTGAGAAAAAAGCATAATCCTTTTTATCCCCATTCAGTTTTCTCTAGAGGGCTATCATGTCTAACTTTTCTAAAATTCTATTCTCCTCTTTTACTTCTTTCTTGTTTATTTTGTGGTTAGATTTATGTAGTTCAGAGAGTGGGGGGGAATGAGGTCCCCCACTAATGTAGTTTTGTTGTCTATTTCTTCCTGTAACTCCCTTAACTTCTCCTCTAAGTATTTGGATGCTATACCACTTGGTGCATATGTTTACTATTGACATTACTCCATTGTCTATGGTGCCTTTTAGCAGGATATAGTTTCCTTCCTTATCTCTTCTAATTAGATCTATTTCTGCTTTTGCTTTGTCTGAGATCAGGATTGCTATCCTTGCTCTTTTTTTTTTTTTACTTCAGCTGAAGCATAATATATTCTACTCCTGCCTTTCACCTTTGCCCTGTGTGTATCCCTGTTTCAAATGTGTTTCTTATAAACAAAATATTGTAGGATTATGATTTTTTTAACAAATGCTTTATTAACTTCTCGTTTACATCATTTATTTCTGACAGATTTTGAGTTACAATTTTTTCCCCATTTTCCCCTACCCACCACCCCAGAATAGCAGTCCCACAAGATATCCCCTCATCCAATGTGCTCTCTCCCATATCTTCTCCCATACCCCCTTCAACTTTACCATTAGGGCAAGGTGAATCTCTGTGCCCCAATGCCTGTACATCTTATCTCCCAATTACATGCAAAATAGTATTAATAATAGTATTTATATATATTTGAAACATTCAATTTTAAAACTTCAAATTTCAGATCCATTCCCTTCCTCCCTTGTCACCCACTCCCTCTGGGAAGATAGGCAATTCAGTATGTGTTGTACCTGTATAGCTATGCAAAACATTACCACAGTAGATATATTGTAAAAGACTGCATATATTTCCCTCCCACCCATCCCACACCCCACCTGGTCCATTCCCTACTTTGTTCCTGTACCTCTTCGAAAGTGGGTACTTCCAACCTCCCCCCCAGAATGCCCTCCAATCCTCCTGCAGGGTGAGATATCCCATTTAGTATGTATGTGATTCTCTCCCTGAGCCAAATTCAATGAGAATAGTGTTTTGCCTTTTTGCCTTCCTGTTCTTCCCTTCCCCTGCAACTACTTCCCCTTGCCTCTTCTACATGAGATAGTTTACCCTACCCTGTCTCTCCCCATCTCCTCTTGTCACTTTCCTCTCTCACCTCTTAGCTTCCCCCCTTAAGTATCATCCCTTCCCACCAAATTCAACCTGTGCCCCCTATCCATGTACACCTGTAAACATATATACACACATTCACATATGTATTCATATGCCCATATACCCTTCTTCAATTATTTTCATGATGAGGAAGGTTTCATCAGTCACAGTTATTGTTTTTCCATGTAGGAATGTAAATAGTTCAACTTTGATAAGTTCCTTTTGATTTCTTTTCCCTGATTATCTTCTCAAGCATCTTTTGCTTCTTGTGTCTGAATGTCAAATTTTCTATTCAACTCTGTTTTTTTCCTCAAGAATGCTTGAAAGTCCTCTATTCCACTGAATGACCATATTTTCCCCTGAAACAAGATACTCAGTTTTTCTGGGTACGTAATTGTTGGTTTAATACCAGCTCTTTTGCCCTCTGGAATATCATATTCCATGCCCTTCTATCCCTCAGTGTAGAAGCTGCCAGGTCCTGGGCTATTCTGATTGTGTTTCCACAATATTGAAATTGTTTCTTCCTTGCTGCTTGTAGTATTTTCTCCTTGCTCTGGGAATTCTGGAATCTGGCTATAATATTCCTAGGAGTTTTCTTTTTGGGATCTTTTTCAGGAGGTGATCTGATGGTGGATTCTTTCAACCTCTATTTTGCCCTCTGGGTCTAAAACATC
Organism: Gymnobelideus leadbeateri; assembly: GCA_011680675.1. NCBI lineage: Eukaryota > Metazoa > Chordata > Mammalia > Diprotodontia > Petauridae > Gymnobelideus > Gymnobelideus leadbeateri. Next base: position 95,598 of record WOXC01008363.1, read on the forward strand.
AGGGCAATTTTCCTTGAGAATTTCTTGAAGGATGATTTCTAGGTTCTTTCTTTGATCATGGCTTTCAGATAATGCAATAATTTTTAAATTATCTCTCCTGGCTCTATTTTCCAGGTCAGTGGTTTTTCCCATGAGATATTTCACATTGCCTTCTATTCTTTCATTTGTTTGGATCTGTTTAACAGCATCTTGATTTCTCATAAAGTCACTAGCTTCCTTTTGCTCCTGTCTAACTCTGAAGGAATGAATCTCCTCAGTGAGCTTTTGAGATTGTTTTTCCATCTGGCAAATTCTGGTTTTTTAAGGCATTCTTCTCCTCGTTGCCTTTTTGAGCCTCTTTTGCCATTGAGTTAGTCTATTTTTTAAGGTGTTATTTTCCTCAGTCAGGCTGTTGACTCTCATTTCATGCTTTTCCTGCATCCTTCTCATTTCTCTTCCCAATTTTTCCTCCACTTCTCTTATTTGGTTTTTAAAATCCTTCTAAAGGTCCTCTATAGCCTGTAACCCACTCATGTTTTCATTTGGGGCTTTTGGTGCAGGAGTTCTGACCTCACAGACCTCCTCCTGTTCCATGCTTCCATCCTCTTTGCCAAAATAGGAGTCTAATGTTGCATTTTTCTGTTTATTTTGTTTCCTTTGCCTAGGCATGTTGCCACTTAATTACTTGATTTTGGGGCTTGTTGCCACAGTAGGACTCTGCCAACATACAGGGGAGCTTCCGTCCCAAAGGTGGGATCTTCACAACTTCTGGAGGTATTAGATGGGTGGCCTCCGTAAAGCCTCCACACACTCTGGCAAGTTGGATACCCACCCCAGGCTTCCCCCCCAGATCACAATCCAGATCCAAGCTGGTTAAAGCAAGAGTGATTAACCCCCAGACTGATTGCTAGATCTCCCTACAGTTCGCAGACCAGGAGCTGAAGCTGCAAAATGGCATCTGTGCCGCCACTCCTCAGCCACTTCTTGCCCCCAGGGGAAGAAGCCGATGTATTCCCCAAATACTTGTCCCAAAGTCCATAGGGCACTAACCTCTCATTTTGTCCTAGGCACGTCTGTGTTGATAATTCTGGAATCGCCACAGCTGCTGGTGTTCTGGGGTCCCTCCAGCCGGCTGTTGGCCTGGCCGCACTGGGGCTAAAACTGTGGCTCACTCAGGCCTGGGCTGGGCTCCCTCACCTGAGCTGCCCGCTCTCACAGTGCTGTGCTGGCTGCTCCCTGCAGGGCTGCCAGCCTGTCCTCAGCAGGAGGTTAGCTTCTCTGTGTCGTTCTGTGGGTGCTGGAGCTCCAGAAGTTGTTCAGAGTACACCTTTTACATTGTTTGGAACTGGTGTGGGGCAGAGCACCTTGGAAGTGCTGTTTCTACTCCGCCATCTTGGCTCTTCCCAGGATTCTGATTTTTTTTTTTTGGTGTCTTTTTTTTTTTTATTTTAAACAAATGTTTTATTAACTTCTGTTTTACAGCATTCATTTCCGCCAGATTTTGAGTTACAATCATTTTCCCCCCATTATTCCCCTACCCAACCTCCCAGAATAGCAGTCCCACAAGATATTGCTTCCTCCAATCTGCTCTCTCCCATACCTTCTCCCATACCCCCTTCGACTTTTCCATTGGAGGAAGATGAATCTTGTGTCCCAATGCCTGCACATCTTATCTCCCTATTACAAGCAAAAGAGTATTAATAATAGTATTTATATATATTTGAAACATCTAATGTTACGACCTCAAATTTCAGATCCATTTCCTTCCTCCCTTGTCACCCATTCCCTCTTGGGAGATAAGTAATTCAGTATATGTTGTACATGTCTAGTTATGCAAAACATTATCATAGTAGATATATTGTACAAGGCTGCTTATAATTCCCTCCCACTCATCCCACCTCCCCACCTGGTCCATTCCCTACATGATCCTGTCCCTCTTCTATAGTGGGTACTTCCAACCTCCCCTCCCCCCAAGGATGCCCTCCCATCCATCATCCCTCCTCTCATCCCCTTCCCCCTATCCTGCTGCAGGTTGAGATATCCCATTTAGTATGTATGTCATTTTCTCCCTGAACCAAATTCAATGTGAATGTGGTTTTGCCTTTTTAGTCTTCCTTATTCTCCCCCTCCTTTGCACCCACTTCCCCTACATGAGATAGTTTACCCTACCATGTCTCTCCCCATCTCCTCTTGCCACTTTCCTCTCTCACCTCATAATTTCATCCCTTGAATATTCTCCCTTCCCAACAAATTCAACCTAAGCCCTCTATCCATATATAACTGTAACCATATACACACACATTCACATATGTATTCATATGACCACAACCCCTTCTTCCATTATTTTCATAGTGAGAAAGATATCATCAGTCACAGATATTACTTTTCCATATAGGAATGTAAATAGTTCAACTTTGATAAGTTCCTTTTGATTTCTTTTCCCTGATTACCTCTCAGGCATCTCTTACTTCTTGTGTCTGGATGTCAAATTTTCTATTCAACTCTGGTTTTTTCCTCAAGAATGCTTGAAAGTCCTCTATTCCACTGAATGACCATATTTTCCCTGAAACAAAATACTCAGTTTTGCTGGGTAGGTGACCCTTGGGTTCATTCCCAGTTCTTTGCCCTCTGGAATATCATATTCCATGCCCTTCGATCCCTCAGTGTAGAAGCTGCCAGGTCCTGGGCTATTCTGATTGTGTTTCCACAATATTGAAATTGTTTCTTCCTGGCTGCTTGTAGTATTTTCTCCTTGATCTGGGGATTCTGGAACCTGGCTATACTATATCTGGGAGTTTTCTTTTTGGGATCTTTTTCAGGAGGTGATCGGTGGATTCTTTCAACCTCTATTTTACCCTCTGGATCTAAAACATCAGGGCAGTTTTCCTTGAGAATTTCTTGAAGGGTGATTTCTAGGTTCTTTCTTGATCATGGCTTTCAGGTAGTCCAATAATTTTTAAATTGTCTCTCCTGGATCTATTCTCCAGGTCAGTGGTTTTTCCCATGAGATATTTCACATTGCCTTCTAATCTTCGTTTGTTTGGATCTGCTTAACAGCATCTTGATTTCTCATAAAGTCACTAGCTTCCATTTGCTCCAGTCTAACTCTGAAGGAATGAATCTCCTCAGTGAGCTTTTGAGATTCTTTTACCATCTGGCAAATTCGACTTTTTAAGGCATTCTTCTCCTCATTGCCCTTTGGGCCTCCTTTGCCATTTGAGTTAGTCTATTTTTTAAGGTGTTGTTTTCCTCATTCAGGCTGTTGACCCTCATTTCATACTTTTCCTGCATCCTTCTCATTTCTCTTTCCAATTTTTCCTCCACTTCTCTTATTTGATTTTTAAAGTCCTTCTTAAGGTCCTTTATGGCCTGCAACCCGCTCATGTTTTTCCCTGGGGCTTTTGGAGCAGGACTTCTGACCTCACAGTCCTTTTCCCGCTCTATGCCCCCAAAATAGGAGTCTAGGGTTGCATTTTTTCTGTTTCCTTTGCCTTGGCATGTTGCCACTTAATTACTTGACTTTTGGGCTTGTTGCCACACTATGGCTTTAAGGCCAGCTAGAGGAATTTTCGTCCCGAACGTGTGGGGGGCAACTTCTGTTTCTGGTAAGCTGTAAACCCACCCACGACTTCCACCCTAGATCACAATCCAGATCCAGGAAGGTTAAAGCAAGAGCGATTACCCCCCAAGACTGATCGCTGGATCTCCCCACGATTTGTAGGCTGGGAGCCCAAGCTGCCTCTGAAAACTGCAAAATGGAGTGTCTCCTCAGCGGCTTCTAGCCCCCAGGGGAGGGAGCTGATGCATTCCCCAAATACAGGTCCCAAAGTCCATAGGACACTAACCTCTTACTTTGTCCTAGGCATGTCTATGTTGATAATTCTGGAGTCGCCACAGCTCCTGGTGTTCTGGGGTTCCTCCAGCTGGCTGCTGGCCCTGCCGCTCTGGGGCTAAAACCTCGGCTCACGTGGACCTGGGCTTGGCTCGGCTCCTGCGCTCTGCGCTCTGCGCGCTGCCAGCTCCCAGACCGCTGCGCTGGTCCTTCCTGCAGGGCTGCTGGGCTGTCCTCAGCGGGAGGTTAGCTTCTCTGTGTTGTTCTGTGGGTGCTGGGGCTCCAAAAGTTGTTCAGAGTCCTTTTTTACATATTTTGTGGGGAATCTGGGGGCAGAGAGGCTTGGACGAGCTGTTTCTACTCTGCCATCTTGGCTCCGCCCCCCGGATTATGATTTTTAATACATTTTGCTATCTACTTCCATTTTATGGCAGAGTTCATCCCATTCATATTCACAGTTATGATTACTATCTGTGTCTTTTTCTCTATCCTATCCCTCATTTATACTTTTCTTTCTCCTTTCTCCCTTTCCCTCCTCACTGGAGTTTTGCTTTTGACCACCACCTCCCTCAATCTGCCTTCCCTTCTATCATACCCCTCCCTTTTCTTTCCCTTTTTCCTTACTATTTCCCTCCCTCCCTTTTCTTTCCCCTTTCCCCTCCAACTGCTTATAGGGCAAGTTAGATTTCTATACCTAACTGAATGTTATTCCTTTCTTGAGTCAAATCCTATGAGAGCAAAGTTCAAACAACATTCATCTCCCTACCTTCTTTCTCTCTACTGTAATATATCTTTGTGCCTCTTCATGTGATGTAATCTGCCCCTTTCTGCCTCCTCCTTTTCTCCCATTACAATCCTTTTTCACTGCTTAATTAGGTTTTTTATCATCACATCAAAATCAATTTAAACTCACTTCCTCTGTCTATGTATTTCCCTTCTAGATGATGTAATAAAGATATAGTTATCAAGAGTTATAAGTACTATCTTCACATGTAGGGATGCAAACAGTTTGTCCTTATTGAATAATAGGTTTTGTTTTGTTTTCCTTTCCTGTTCACCTTTTTATGCCTCCTTGAGTCTTATATTTGAAGATCAAATTTTCCATTGAATTCTGGTCTTTCTATCAAGAAAGTCTGGAAGTCTCCTATTTCATTGAATATCCATCTCCTTTCCTAAAAGATTATGCTCAATTTTGCTGGGTTGTAATCCAAACTCCTTTGCCTTATGGAATATCATATACCAAATCCTCCGATATTTTAATGTAGAGGGGGCAAAGTCCTGCATAATCCCAACTGTGGTTCCACAATTTTTGAATTGTTTCTTTCTGGCTGCTTGAAGTATTTTCTTCTTGATCTGATAATTGTGGAATTTTACTACAATATTCCTTGGTGTTTTCAATTTGGAATCTCTTTCAGGAAGTGATTGGTGGATTCTTTCGATGACTATTTTATCCTCTGGCTCTAGGACCTCAGGGCCGTTTTCCTTGATGATTTCTCAAAAGATGTTGTCCAGACTCTTTTTTCATCATGGTTCTCAGGTACACCAATAATTCTTAAATTATCTCTCCTGGATCTATTTTCCAGGTCAGTTGTCTTTTCCAATGAGGTATTTTATGTTTTCTTTTATTTTTTTTCATTCTTTTGATTTTGTTTGACTGATTCTTGATGTCTCATAGAGTCATTAGCTACTTGACCACTTCTATTTTTTTTTCCAAATGCTTTATTAACTTCTGGCTTACATCATTCATTTCTGCCAGATTTCGAGTTACAATTTTTTCCACTTCTAATTTTTAACAAATTGTTTTCTTCAGTTAACTTTTGTACCTCCTTTTCTAGCTAGCCAATTCTTAAGGAGTTGTTTTCTTCAGTGTACTTTTTTCCCATTTTGCCAATTGTATTTTTAAAGGAATTGTTCCATTTTTCTTCTACCTCTCTTATTTGACTTTTAAAATCCTTCTTAAGCTCTTCCAAGAAGGCCTTTTGGTCTTGATACAAGCTCATATTCCCTTTTGAGGTTTCAGCTGTGGGTATAATGACCATGTTGTCCTCTCCTGAATATGTGTTTTGATCTTCCCTGTCATCCAGATACTTCTCTTTGATCATTGTTTTTCTTGGATGCTTCTTGCTCATTTTGCTTGCATTTTTCTGACTATTAAGTTTTTTCTCTGCTTCTGGGACCCAGGGGCACTGTCCCAGACTCCTTGTGCTGGGAGCCGTTGGTGCTGGCAGTTGGATGTTGTAGTGGTCTGGTAGTTTACTTTGGTGCTGAGCTGGAGTTGATGGTGGTGGCTGGTTTGTACCTGGTATTGGTACTTGCTTGCTCCTTCACCCAGGGGCTCAGGATCTCCTGTTGGTCCACTGAGGTGGGGTTTGCCACTGGTTTGCTGGGAGGCTGGGATGCCTCCCAGCCACAGCAAGAGGGGTCTTTCCCATTAATCTACCTAGCCACCTGAGCTAAAAGACTACTATATTCCATCTTTCTACTGGCTCCACTATTCCAGGATTTTTCCTGGGGCAATATTCTCTGGGTTTTTCAAAGTCTATAAGGGAGGGTGAGCATGATTTGCTGGTTACTATGGCATTTTGGCTCCTGGAAGTTTAAATAGGAGACTTTAAAACATTCCATCTGTGGGCTGATAGTCCCAGGAACAGCCACTACTGCAGGCCTGTGCAGTACTGTGCTTTTCTCTTACTCAGTTCTGACAGAACACCCTTCTGCTGACTTTCTAAGTTGTCTCTGGCATCTGTGGGCTGAGAGGTATGGAAATCACCGCTGCTACCAATGATTTAGTCCCTCCAGGTTTGCTCCAGCTTTGCTATGGTTGCAATTATTTTTAAAAAACAGCTATCCTTGCCATGTCCTCTAGTTCTGATCAGCATGATATAGCCACACAATTGTATATTATGGCTTTTTTCAAGAAAATGCCAAGTTAAATGTGGAACTTTGTTGCTCTCAAAAGCTCCCATGAGTTCCTGTCAGTTTGATGCTGGTGAAATAGGATTCTTTGTCCTTGATTTAGGTCACATACAGTATTCTCATGTGTGGAGTTCTTGGAGTACTCTTGCTCCATGACTGCCATGCCTTGAACTTCCTCCTGACCATAGAATAGAGGAGAATCACAACAGAAATGTTCCATTACTTGTAAACCACATCTCCTTTACTGGGATGACTTTGAACTTTATGGAGCTAAGTATCTTGTCAACTGGCTTAAGGTTGGATCTCAAGGAATTGATGACTGAACAGTTTCTATGGAGGGTCATCTAGGTAATTTTTTTGTATGCTTATGTCGCCAATGCGATACCCATAGCAGCTGCTATGAATATGCAGATGTATTTCCAGGATTGAGTTAAAAAACAAACTCTCTTCCTCAAAGATGAAACCAAGATATTTATTCAGATACCAGAAAGTCAATTTCACCATGGTGTTGTGATTTAAACCCAGGGATGCCAAAAACTGTTGAGGTGGGGGCTCTGCCCACCCAAAACTGTTGTGGTTTCATGATATGTTATGGTGGAACTGTCTCAAAGAATTCAGAGTCAGACCACCTCTAATCCAAGTATAGGCATTTATTGAGATTGACGCCTCTCATGAAGCAGGCTAAATTCCAAGAGAAATTTTAGAGCAGCAACTTTAGAGAAAGCAAGGTGGATTTTTATAGGGTAAAGATGAAATTATATAACAGAACATTAATATTAAAAAGGCAGGAGGAGTCTGTTAAGGGATTACATAATGGAGGAGGGGTTTATTAAGGGATTAGGTAATGGAGGAGGGGTCCCATCTCTGGTTCTGTAGTTAAGCATTCTGGTCATTCTGCCCTCCAACTGGCTAGCTATTATGGTCCTGTCTTGGGCTAGATGGATGATGTGATTGTGACTGAATATAACAGCACACCTGTTTCTGTGGGAATGGGTCTGGGGGCAGTGAACAGGTAGAGGCAGTAGCTGGGTTCCTACCATATGGACACACCTGCTGTTTCTGTGGGAACTAAGAGTTCAGGGACACACCTGTTGTTCCAGTGAGCAGTGAGGCATGTACAAAGAAGTTAGGACATTGGGGGTGGGGAGGGGCTAGGTAGGAGCAGTGGGCCTGCTGTTCACTAGGGCCAGGCCTATAATGAAGTTTGAATATTGGGGCTGGGGGCAGCTTTATTGGGATTCCATCAATGGTAATAAAGAAATTTTATACACATTACCAAAGCAGGGAGTGCTGCCATCCCTAAGCCTTCCCTCTGTTATGCCTCCCCACAAACAAGTTTCCCTAGGCAAAATTCCTCTCTCTCACTCATGCTAGCTACTCTGCCTCAGCTCTCTCTTCAACTCTGCCTCACTCTCTCCCAGCTCTGCTCTGCTTTCTCTTCCTATTCCACCCCTTCGGCAAACTCCATGTGACTTAGCTGTTGGCTGGGCCAGAGCTCAAAGCAGGTCACATGGACCTATTAAGGGTCAGGGAAGATCTTCAAATTCCCTTAACATAACAATGCTGGATGTGCAACCTAGAACAGTCTTAACTTGAGATCTGTGGAGAGATATTTGAGGGACCATGAACTTGGATGGGAAAAAAATACCTTTATTTTCTCTAACCTCTTACAACTGAAATTCAGTATTTCCTTCAATTTTGAATAAAAAAATATTCCACAAAATTATTTTGAAAAGGATCTATAGACTTTACTGGTCTGCCACAGGGGTCCATCTCTCTCTCTCACACACACACAAGTTAAGAACCTCTTCTGTAGAGTTAAAGGTCATTCAAATCCTGTCTCATACTATTGACCTTGAGCAAGTCACTTAACTTCCCCTGGCTCTAATTTCTTCATCTCTAAAACGGAGGGATTGTATGAGCTAAACTCTAATGTCCCTTTTGGTTCTACGTCTATGGTCTTATTCTTTTTCTTTCTTTTGGTGTATGTTGTGCTGTTAAATTTACTTTCCCCATCATGTTGAAGTAATGAATATTGTAATTTAGATAGTAAAATTAGATATTGAACTCTTATTTGTCCACACTAATGGAAAATGGTAAAATGGTAAATTGCTCTAGAAGGATTTTTATTTAGTTTTGGAATATATGTTTCTAGTTTGTTTGAATATAAATATCTCTTCTAGCTGAGAGATTACCCAGTTAAACCATCTTTAGTTGTCTAGCCTCTCTCTTTTCTCTCTGTCCTTAAATCCTTCTCCACTCCCTAACTCCATGTCTAGAGCTATCATGATTGGTCATCAGATACTTCCTGTGAAACTGGAAAGACTGAGACTATAGGCAAAGTTGTAATTCCACTCTGACCAGAGCTTCAGATACTCTAACAAATGCCAAAAGGACCAGGGCCTCACATAGCAAGCCTGACACATGGCAGACAACCTGAGAGTACAAAATGCCTGAATTGGCAACCTGTTTGGATTTGGTCTATTCCCAGGGAATGGGAATGGGTGCTTAATAAATGTTTATTTTTTCCTCCTTTTTTTCTCCTTAGTGATCCCAATTGCTCCCATAATTTCAGATATGTGACCCAAACTATCTATCACTCTCAGTGCCTAGGAACACTCTCACTAAAGTCACCTTCCATTGTTACTATATATTAGAAGGTAGAGGTCCCATAGCATCATATACTGACAGTTGGAAGAGATTTATTGGCTATTAAGTCTAACTCTCTCATTTCATAGCTAAAGAAACCTAGGCACAGAAAGGTTAAGGATCTTGTCCATGGTCACACAGCTTGTAAGTGTCTGAGACAGAATTCAAAGGAAAATCTTCCTGACTATCCACTAGACAACACTGCCTCAAAGCACACTGTTCTATAAGCTGACTATCCCTAGTTCTCAAATGCTCCCCTGGGAAGGATCTATGATCTTACTGATGAGGATGTTCTCTCCATCCCATCCATGCTCCTATTCTCTCTGTGGGTGACTTTTATCAGCATTCTTACATAAGTTTGGCACTTGACATGTTGGGGGCCCTTCCTTTCCTTTTCTTGAGATGACATGAAGAGGTTATAGGTTATCATATAGGTTATCCATTGGTCGCCCTTTGCTGACATTGTCTGAGCTACCCATCTTCTTTAACTATGTTTCTTGGATGACCTCTTTTATGTTATTTCTTCTGTTTGTCCTTTCCTTGTTCCCACATTTTTTTCATCCTTTCCACCACCAGTGTAACTTCAAAACTCTTCAATATCCTGACCCATGATCTCTTCCTTTACCCCTGTTTCTGAGGAAAAAGTCACTCTCCTAGCCAAAGCCAATCCTTTTACTGTACCCTTAAGCTCATCTCCTCCCATCTCCCCCAGGAGCCCACCCTGTTGTTTGTTGTCATTCCCATCCTTTCTCTGATCTTCAATCTCTGTTTCTGAAAGTCTCTATCCCTTGCCACCCACTACCATGCTCAGATACATGCTAATCTTTAAAAAATCACTTTATCCTGTCATTTCCTTAAACTATTGTCATATATCTCCCTCTCTTTCACTGACAAACTCTGAAAGACAAAATAGTACAGTGAATAGAGTGGTGGGCCTGCCTTAGCTGCTTACCAGTTGTATGACTTTAGGTAACTCATCTAACTTCTCTGGTCTTTTTTCTCCCTATGTAAATGAGGGGGTTGAACTCAGTGATCTCTTTGGTTCCCTTCTAGCTCTAGACCTGTGATCCTACAGATAATTGTTTATAGTCAATAAACATTTGCTAAATGTCTATTATGTGCCAGACACTGCTAACCACTGGGGGATACAAATGCAAAAAAGAAAATCTTTGCCCTCAAGGAGCTTGCAGTCTAATAATGGAAGACAATATGGTAAAGGTATATTGGAAGACAATACACTAAAGCTGAAAAGCAAAAAAGAGGAAGGTACCTGACTTGGGGGCATGGTAGAGAAGTCACCAGTGAAATCCCAAAGTAGTGCAGCCAGGTTCATGTGAGAGCACCATCACCTCCTCATCTTTTTTCAGCACCTGAAACCTGGCTTGCAATCCCCTCCACTCCATGGATCCAAGATTTCCAGTGACCTCCTTACTAGTAAATGGAGTAGAATTTCTCAGCCCTCACCTCCTCCTTGATCTCTCTGAAACTTTTGACATTATTGATCATCTCATCCTCCTGAATACATTTTCCTTCTCTGGGTTTGGTGACACTATTCTCTTTTAGTACCCCTCCTACTTATCTGATTGCTTCTCCCTCTCCTATGTGGCATTTTCATCTATCACATCTTGCTGTTTCTCTTGTTGCCTTCCTCTTTCTCTCCTTTTCTAGTGTTCTTTTGCTCCTCCTTGTTCCCCAAAACTCTGTCCTGGATCCTTTTCTATGTTTTTATTCTCTTTCTAGCTAGATGGTGTAGAGTAACTGGGCCTGGAGTAAGTTCAAATCCAACCTCAGACACTTACTAGCTGTGTGACCCTGGGCAAGTCACAAGTTACTTCACCTGTGCATGCCCCAGTATCCACAATATAAAATGGGGATAACAATAGCACCTGCTCCCCAGGCTTTTTGTGAGGATCAAAGGAGAAAATATTTGGAAAGTACATAGCACATAGTGGGTGCTTAATAAATGTTTATTTTTCCTCCTTTTTTCTCCTTAGTGATCTCAATTGCTCCCATAATTTCAGATATCATCTCTGCACAGATGACTCTCAAATCTTTATATCCAGGCTTATTATATTAATTGAATTACAGTTCTGTATCAGCTTCCTGATGGGCATTCCTTTCTTGATGCTTCATAGAGATATCAAATTAAATGTGTCTAAAATGCAACTGATTATCTTCCCACTAAGCTTTTATCTCTTCTGTTGAGAACACCAACATCCCCCCAGTTCCCCAGCTTCATAATCATGCAGTCATATTGGAAACCCTGGGGTGGCTAGGTGGTGCAGTAAGTAGAGCGTTGGCCCCAGAGTCAGAAGGACCTGAGTTCTGATCCAACCTCAGACACTTAATGCACACACAGACAAAAACCTAGCCGTATGACTTTGGGCAAGTTACTTAACCCCAACTGCCCTCTGAAAAGAAAAAACAAAAAACAAACATATTGGAAACCCTATCCCTATCTCCCATAACCCATACATGCCTTGAAAGTGCTCCTTCCACAACATCCCTTATATCTGTCACCTTCTTTCCCTTCACAAGACCATCATCTTAATTAAAAGCCTCTACCTCTCACCTGGTCAAATATAACATTCTACTTCTTTCATTTTCTCCCTTCTCTAACCCCTCCTCCACCCAGCTGCCAAAATAATCCTCTTAAGGCAAAGATCTTACTACATCCATTCTTTCCAAAAATGACTCAGTGGTTCCCCTTTGCTTATCTGATAACAACAGAAAATCCTCTAATATAGCACTAAAAACCCTCCACAGTGTGGATCCCATATCTTTCTAGCTTTGTTTCATGATGCTCCCCTTCCTATATTCCAGGCAAATTGGAATACTAGCAATTTCCTGAACTGGAATCAGGGAGACTCATCTCCTGAGTTCAAATCTGGCCTTTGATACTTAATAGCTGTGTGATCTTGGGCACATCACTTAACCCCGTTTGCCTCAGTTTCCTCATCTGTAAAAATGAGCTGGAAATGGCAAGCCATTTTAGTATCTTTGCCAAGAAAACCCCAAATAGGGTCAGGAAGAGTTAGACACAAGTCAAGAACAACAACAACGCCAACAATGAAATATAAGCTCTATCTCTAAATTTGCTAGCTCATACCTTTGTTGAGTCTGGGAAATATAATTAAAGAGACAAAATGTCAGAGTTGGAAAGGACTTTATAGATCACCTTCTTTATAATTTATAACTAGACTGTTTTTATTCTAGGTCCTATTAGAATAACCAAAGATCCTGCCTATTTAAACAATTATTTAATTAAACAGAGTAGGTGAAAAAGTATTTTGTGCCAGACTTGGCATTTCACTGGTATAGGGCAATAGTTCTCAGGCTTTTTAGGCTCAGGACCCTTTTAAATGCCTAAAAATTGTTGAGATCACCTAAGAGCTTTTTAAGCAATGTAGGTTGTATCTATTGAAATTTTGCTGTTGTTCAGTTGTTTCAGTCATGTCTGACACTTTGTGACCTACTTTGGGGTTTTCTTTGGGGCAAAGATACTGGAGAGTTTTGCCATTTCCTTTTCCAGCTCATTTTATAGATGAAGAAACTGAGGCAAACAGGATTAAGTGACTTACTCAGGGTCACAGAGCTATTAAGTATCTAAGGCCACATTTGAATTCAGGAGATGAGTCTTCCTGATTTCAGGTCCACCTCTATCCATTACCATCTAATTCCTTAGGCAGTTCTAACTTGGGCAATTTCCCTATGCTCAATTAAATCCAAGAAGCACTTACTTATTAAGCATAAGTACCTCCTATGGTTGAGGTGCTGGGGACAGACAGACAAAATCAAAATGGTCCCTGTCCTCAAGAAGTGACTTACCCAGGGTCACAGGGCTAGGAAGTGACTGAGATCAGATTTGAACTCTGGAAGATGAGTCTTCCTGACTCTAGGCTTGGCACTCTATCCACTGTGCTACTCCACTGATATTTACCATATTAGAAAAAAATGGATAATCTTTTAAATATTTGCTTATTAATTCATTTAGAAATTAATCTACTATATCTTAATGTAAACAATATATTTATGAGAAAGAACTATATATTTAAAAATTAACGAGAAAAGTGACATTATTTACATATTTGTGTAAATCTTTCACATTTGGTTTACTAGTGGATAGCTGGATTCTCAAATTTGCTTCTGCATTCAATATGTTCCAATATATTATTTTGACTGAAGAATATGAACAAAATCTATTCTTACATCAGATTGGAAAAGAGAAGGGTATTTTAATAGGTAAATAATGTCTTAAAATTATTATGAAAACAGTTTTGACCTTGTGGAGCCCATAAAAGGGTCTCCTTGGACCATACTTTGAGAACTGATAGTGTAGGGAACTTCGAATTAGGAGACGTCCTCTACCAATGAAGATGAGTGCCTGGTCTGCAATCTATAGTCTTTAGTTGACTGGGGCATTGAGAGTTAAATGACTTGCATAGGGATGCACAGCCAGTATCTGTCAGAGACAGGACTTCAACTGAGGTCTTCTGATACTAAAGGCCAGATTACCTAACTCCCTCTCAGGGGAAAATATCAAGAAATTAAATGAGATCTGTGGAAAATTATAGTCCAGTTGACAGAAAATTGTATGTAGAATTTGAGCATTATTGTATGAGAGAGACAACTTGATGGCTCAGTGCATAGAGCATTGGGCCTGAATTAAAATCTGGCCTCAGACATGTACTAGCTTAACAAGTCACTTAACCTCTGTTTGCCTTAACCCACTGGAGAAGGAAATGACAAACCACATCAGTATCTTTGCCAAGAAAAGCCCATGGATAGTATTAGCATGTTATGGTCTATGGGGTCATGAAGAGTAGGACAAGATTGAGCGACTGAAAAACAACTCCATAAAGAGGAAAGGAGCAAGAGTATGATCTGTGTGCAATAATCTAATATATATATATATATATATATATATATATATATATATATATATATATAATCAAGACAAATTATTTCTTCTTTTTGGAGGTGGAAGGCAGGGCAATTGGGGTTAAGTGACTTGCCCAAGGTCACACAGCTAGTGTTAAGTGTCTGAGGCTGGATTTGAACTCAGGTCCTCCTGACTCCAGGGCTGGTGCTCTATTCACACGCCACTTAGCCACCCCAATTCTGATACTTTTTGTTCTAGGACTCTTTTACATTCTTAAAAATGATTGAGGTCCCCTGAGAGCTTTTGTTTATATGTGTTATATCTATTGTTATTTGAAACATTAAAAAGGAAAATGTCAATATTATTATGAAAATTCTTTTGACCTTATGGAACCCATGAAAATATCTTAGGCCCACCACCCGGGTCTCCAGACATACTTTGAGAACCATTGATCTAGTCCACCACCCTCATTTAGTGGATGAGGAAACCGTGGTCTCCAGAGAAGAAATCACTTGCCTAATGCACATGCTCAAAGTTCATAGCAGAACTGGGATTTAAACCCAGGACTCTTGATTTCTAGGCATGTGTTCTGTCTACTTACTAATTTATGGTATCACTAATCACCTGCTACACCCAAAAGCAAATGGAAACACAGTGTAAGATGTTTGAAAATATCTAGAATATCGATATTTCTGCTTTTTATCTAGATTTTTGTAGAGTGTAGCTGTAGTCACTATTTCCATTTTCTAAAATTATTCTCCTCAAAAACCATCAGCCTTCCCGTCCCAAAGAGCTGGATGAACCTTTCTTCTGAGGATAAAATTCTTCTCCTTAATCAATTATGTAATTTAAAGAATTTCCTCTCCCTGGAGACTGTTTGCTGTCTCTGTCTCCAGTTATTTATTCATCCTTCCTTTGCTGTGTCATTTCTTCTTTTCCAGTAATTGGATCTGAATGCTTCCAAAGCACTAATGAGAATTACAGAAATTACAAATTATAATTGATGGGGTCAATGTTTTTCTACTTATATATGTGTATAGGGAACTTGACAGTACCAGGAATCTCTAGAATGAAAAAAGACAGAGATGAAAGGACATTGAGCAAAAAAGTATAATTATGTTCTTAGCTAGTCACATATTGACCTATTTGTAATGGCTAACAGATTTTAATCAGAAATACAATGACTATTTTTCATTCTTTAATAGAGACTCAAAGACTTAAGAAGCATGTATACATTTGTACCATTTGCAGAGAAGTGAGATTGCCTGGTATAGAGTTCTAATATTATTGCCCCATATTTATAGATAATTATATTAGATTTCTATAAAGTACTCCTTGACAGGAATCCAAAGCAGGTATCATGTATTCTCACAACAGTCTTGTCTAGTATGTTTCAATGGCCAAAACTAAGATCCAGAATAGATCACCCTCTCCTTCAGTAAGTGTAACAAAATATTTAACTTTGGGGAAATTTCCCTTACTTGGTTTTCCTCCTAGCTCTCAAAACACTCATTCTATGTCTTCTTTGGTGTTTCTTTATCCAACTTCCACTTCTTAAACATGGATAATCTTTATGGTTTTATCATTGGCCCTCTTCATTAATTAATTAATTTATTCATCCATCCATTTGCTCATTCATTTAACATTAAACATTGAGCATAGAATTATATCATGGGATCAGATCTGGTCCTAATCCATACCTCAACAGAATTCCCCTTTGAAACATTCCTAACAAGTGGTCATCCAGCCTTCACTAGAAGACTTCCAATAAGGAAAAAAATACTATTGTCCCTAGTGAGGCTATTCCATATTCAAAGCATTGCTAAATAGAGGATACCAAAGTAGATATAACACAGGCTGCTCTGAAGGAGATTATAATTAGGGAACTTACATTCTCTCCCTTGGGGATTTCTTTCATTCCCATAATTTCCAAATCTTCAGATTGTTGACTCTTAGATTACTATCTCTTCTTCTATGAAAATATTCCCTACACTCAGGCACCAATCTCCTTGGAAATAAAGTCCTGATAGCAAAGCCTCTTGCTTGATTCAGAGCACACTGTGATGTGTTGACTGTCCATTGACCAACTCTAGAAGCAGCTAGCTGGCACACTGGGCCTAGAATCAGGAAGAGCTGAGTTCAAATTTGACCTCAGACATTTACTAGCTGTGTGATCCTGGATAAGTCACTTAACCTCTGTCTGCCTTATTTTCCTCAACTGTATATAAAAAAGGAGAATAATAACAGCACTTATCTTCCATGGTTGTTATGAGAAATGAGATGATATTTTAAAGTGTTTAGCTCTGTGCCTGGCACATAATAGGTGCTTCATAAATGCTTGTTTTCTTCCCTACTAAATATTTGCTAAAATGAATTGGTCTATTTCTGACTGAAAGTCTCCCAGTGTTATAGGGGTGGGGGTACAATTAGTGATTCTAGGTACATATATATCCTTATTCATTGAGAACTAGGAGGAAGAAAGGTAGCATCATAACAAATTATTGTTCTTTAGCTTATTGAATAAATTCACTCAGGTTTTCTTTTGGTTATATCAGTAGAAGTTATCTCTGAGAAGTGGATGTAGTTCTTGGTATTTGACAAACTTCTCATTCCCTTTTGGGCTATTATTGTTCCCAATATAGACATGTCTCCATGATTAGGAAAACCTAGAGAGCTGTACCTGTCAATTCATGTCTTTCATTATTGGTCATATCTTTGTTGTAGTTACCCATTAAGAGGGTTTTTTTTTTTCTGACTGCATTATTGACTTAACCTCACCAAATCTTGACTTTGCATTTAAGACCATTATGTACTTGACCAGAAACATTTGGAGTAGTTAGTGAGATTTGTTTGCATTTGTATAAAAGAATAGCAGTGGCATGGGAAAGAACCATGGAGTACTCTGATTATGTGTAGTCTGACATTACCTCTTTTATTATTAGAGATCAAGGGTGGAATGTTATGGGCACCATACATTCTATCCTGGCCTTGGACTATATGGAATTGATTAGACTGTATGGTGTCAGCAATTCAAGGTGCAAGTATAGTCTTTAGTCATGGAGAAGACTTCATACAATGTTAAGGCACCATAATGGGGTGTTGTTCTTGGCTAAAGGCCTACCTTTGGTTATACAAGGAATCTCAAATATGTTGGCACTGGAGAAAGGGGTGTAGTACTCATTTCCATCCTCTCTTCTGTTGCTACCAACTTATGCATGTATGAATAAAGAGACCCAGAGAGATGTATTTGTCAATGCTTAGCAATATTAAGTGTTTGTATCTTTGCTACTGTTATATAGTAAATGGACAATTTTTGCTGATTTGTTGATTCAGTCTTACCAAATCCTGACCTTGTATCTAGAACCAGTATGTACTTGATCTGGAACAATTGTATTGAAGTTAGATCTCAGATCCCCTGCCCTCTTCTCCAAATATCTATCTATCTATCTATTCATCTATCTATCTATCTATCTATCTATCTATCTATCTATCTATCTATTATCTATCATCTATCTATTATCTATCTATCATCTATCTATCATCTATCTATCTATCTATTATCTAACTACCTATCTATCTATCATCTATCTATCCATCTATTATCTATCTACCTATCTATCATCTATCTATTATCTATCTACCTATTATCTATCTATCTATCTATCTATCTATCTATCTATCTATTATCTATCT
>WOXC01008364.1:0-55509 GCA_011680675.1 Gymnobelideus leadbeateri
CAGTGCTCTATTCACTGAATCACCTAAACACATACACACACACACACACACACACACAAGTGTGTGTGTGCATGCACATGTACACACAGATGTAAACACATGTACATTCATATGCACATGTTTACACATGCACACACATTTTGCATTCATGCATATATCATATATATGTATATTGTCTGGACACATAATATAAATACATATGTGTATATTATATATATATACATGTGTATTATGTATGTATGTATATATCCTCTACTGATATACCAATATCTATATATTATTATTTCCACTCTTGGATCCCTATGCCACCCTCCAGGGACAGTTATATGTCCAACAACTTTTTTTTTCCTAATATATAAGAGAAGGCTCTTAGTGTAGGTAGAGGATGAGGGAAAATGCTTTCACAAAGAACTTTGGGAAGAAGGAAATGGATGCATCTTTGTTGTCCCGGGTGTCATTCTGGCTCCCATTTCCCTCTGTCTCTCTTAAAAAGATTGCAGAGATTGGCTTACTTGTAGGTCTCCATAATAAGTGAATGTAGCATTGGCATCTTAAACTGCCTCCCAGTGCTTTCTTCGATATTTTTGCTTCTTTCTCTCAATGAAAAATGTGTTTCTCATTTTCTATGTGTTGTCGACTCATTTGTCATTTTGAGGCTGTTTAGTGCTTCCTGTTTGATTCTCTGTAGCTCTCATAAGGAGAACCCTACTCCACACCACCACCTCTCTGGTCTGGGCCCTTGGGGCCTCACAGCTGTGAGTTATAAGGAGATTCTGAGCCAAGACCTAGGAGGGAGTGGTTTCCCAAGTGGCTTGGAAAAGCCAAAGTATTTTCTCATGTTTGCTTTGGATTTCAAGATGTTTCATTTGAGGCGACCCTTCACTAAAAGGAGCTAGCTCACGTATCAGAAAGAATGAATAGAGAATCATTCATCTCCTCTCCCTTTCTTACCGCAGGGGTTGTTAACCTTTGAAAGATGGTCCTGCCAAGTCTCCCTTAATTCAAAACTTCAAAGCAATTTAACACATACTTAAGTACCTACTATGTGCAGAGCATTGTGCCCGGCACTTAGGGAGGGCTATCTGATACCTAGTCTATCTGTCACTGTCAGCATCTCAGAGATCCCACTACAAAAGAAGCAAACAGAAGGAACAATGCTTACCTGCACACAAAAAAAAGCATGTGTGCCTTGGGAAAATCTGGGATATAATTCCTTCCCTTCCAAAGGCAGTCACAGGTGGCAAGTCTTTTGTGATATATATATATATATATATATATATGTATATATATATATATATACACCTATATGTGTATATATATACATATGCATACACGTGTGTTCATACATATGTGTATATACACATGTATATATGCATACACGTGTGTTTATACATACACATACATTCTTGAATCTCAAGAGTTGAAAGGCATTTCAGAAGTCACCTGGTATACCTCTTTCCTGAACAGGAATTCCCTCTACACTGTGTCCACAAACTTTTTATTTACACACACACACACACACACACACACACACACACACACACACATATACACAATGCATATATATACATACATAAACATATATATGTGCATTTATGGATGTGTAATAGATGTCTACATATATAGAATATATGTATGGATGCATATGTGAAAAGATGATAGATTACATAGATACCTAGATTTCAGTATAATTGGTTTTATAATTGGTTTCCTTTCTAAGTCTATGTGTTTTCTTTTATTCATTTAAACACCCTGTTCTAACTAGGGGTCTAGCTTCACCAGACTGCCAAAGGATCCCATGATCCAAAAAAGGTAAAAAGTTTCTGTTGTACATTCTCTCCAATATAGTCATCAGTTTTATTTGGTGACCTTCACAATGGAGAACTGTATTCTAATGCAACCCTTACCACTTAGGGGCAGCTCTAATTATTGCGTAGTTTTTCTTTATGTCAAGCAAAACCAGTCTCTCCACCATTACCACTCCTTTTTCCACACATGCCCCCCACCCACATTTTTGTCCCCATCTCAGTGAAGCCAGTAAACGATTTAAACATTCCTTCACCTGTGCCTTAGAGAGTTGCCTAGGGCATTTAAACATTAAATAACTTGGTCAAGGTGATGTGGTCAATATGTGTCAGAGGTGGGATTTGAGCTTATCTCCTCATTTCAGAGCACAGCTGTATTTCCAAATGTCACAAAGCACCTGTCTTCTTGTTGTTTTTCACATGAAGTAAAGAACATCAAGTTAGCCCTTCTTCCACATAGATAAACCTTCAGGTACTGGAACACATCCATCATGTCCCTCTGGAAGACTTCTCTTCTGGAGGTTAAAGATCTCTAACTCCTTTAGTCAATCCTTCTACAGCAAAGTTTAAAATGGCCTCATTCTTCTGGTTACCCTCTGCTATATACTGTGACAGAAGCTGGCTGTATCACCTTGGGTAAGTCAAATCCCACCTGGGAGCCCTAATTTCATTGCAGTAAAACAAAGCAGTTGATCAATTGAGAGTTCTCTCTAAATTATAAAAGTATACAACATGACTTATATCCAAATCACCCCCTTATAGGTTTCAGAAAGAGAAAATTTCTGGCACTAGTAACTAGCATAGTTATAAAAATTCATGTTAAAAAGTGTTGATTGTGGAGTCCTAACTAGGAATTGCTATGCTTGGGGCAAGAGAAGTTCAAAGAGGGCAGCTGGGATGAAGCTGGTAGGGAGAGGAAATACAGCATAGGGAGGGCTCTAGGTTGCTGGGTTACCTACCACTGGGGAGGCAGAAATTGGAGGGGAGCTAAGAAGAGAATAGGGGCCAGAAATGTAAATAAATGAGAGTGAAAACATTCCCCAGGATGAAACTGTGAGAGGCTAGAGTCAGGCAGGAATGGGACCACCTGGAGTGAGAACATGGAAAGGAAAGAGAAGCCCATCCCAAAGATAGCCATCAGTGTCCTCTGCATCTCAGCACCCTGAGCCTCCATCACCCTACCCTGCTTCCTTTCTAGGTAGGTGCTTCCCCTGGTACCAGTTCTGACTGCTTGGGACAATTTGCTTTGATTTATTTCCATTTCACAGGATAATTAGCAAAATGATAGATAGGTAGCCATGCAGGGAAGGAGAGCGGGAGTGGCAGAGGTAAAAATTGCAGGGGAGGGAGAGAGAGAGAGAGAGACTGGTCGGACCCTCTCCAAGACTAGCTCAATCCACATATCGTTAGCACCGAGTCCCTATTCTACTGAAGACAGAATTTCTTGTCCCATCCCCAAGTATACTGGGTATCTACATGTATTTTTCCCTAAGTCCAGTGAAACTAGAAACCTCAGATCTTCTAAATTTGTACTGGCATCTATTTCAATGACAAAAGAAAACTGAAAATGAGCTTTCCTGGCTAAGTTAACGGACATTTGAGCTGAAAAGATGTATTCCTGGTAAATTAAGCATCATTTAGAATCCTGTTCATGAGGCAGCAAGGTCACAGCTTTGAGGTTGAAATAATGGCTGATGAACCCATAATTTCCATTCTGACTTTGATATAAGCTTCACTTAAATGCCTTTTTGACGGGGAAAAGCAATTCATTTTAAGACCAATGGACTCCTCTCTGTCTCTAGTCTCTTATTATCATCTCTTCATTGCCAAAATCCAAAGATGAACAGAGGAACTGAAAGAAAATATGAAACCAATATTAAATATATATGTGCTTTGCACATAGAGAGTCCCAAGGACTCTAAATCAAACCCAAAGAAAGTTGGATTTAAATCATGCTAGAGACAATCACACTAAAAGCTCTGAACTGACAAGCAGAAGGTACGGTTTCCAGTCTCACCTTTACCCATAGTGTGTCCCTGGGCAAGTCATTTCCTCCTCTCTAGGTATCAGTTTACTCAAGTGTAAAATGAGATAAATTTTTTATGGTTCTTTGCATTTCTAGCTGTCCATGTTCTAAAAGTATGTGCTCAGTTACTTGGCTGTCCTGCATAGTTGAAGAAGACCAAAATGGCACCACTATGTTGGGGTAATGATACAATGTGTCCAACTGTGACTGATCAGACCAATACAAGCTCAGAAGGCTCTACCACAGATTGGGCACAAATAGTCCATAGGAATATTCACAAGAGGTATGTCTCTAAAATGTACACATCTCACATTTCGTTTGAGCTACTGAAATTCTGCTTAGCTCATAGAACACAATGCCTTCTTTGATGTAGGCAAACTATGGTGTAGGTGGTCCTGGGCCAGCATCTCCCATGTCTCACAATTGATTCCAAAGTTCTTCAGAGAAAACTTGGGAGTGTCCTTGTATTGTTTCTTCTGACCTCCCGCAAGTGATTGCCTTGTGTGAGTTCTCCATAGGCAAATGTATATTTGGCATTCAAACAATATAGCCAGCCCACCAGTTATGTTCTCTACAGCAGAGTTAAATGTTTGGCAGTTCAGCTTGAGAAAGGACCTCAGTGTCTGGTACATTACCTTTCCAGGTGAACTTCAGCATCTTCCTAAGACAATTCAAATGGTACTGGCATGGCATTGGTAGACTGTTCAGGTTTCACAGGCATACAATAATGAGATCCACATAATAACTGCAGATTGTCAATTTATAGGTAGCCTAATACCTATTCTCTCCCATACTTTCCTTCAGAGCCTCTCAAACACTGCACTAGCTCTAGCAATGCATACTTCAACTTCATCTATGTATATATATATCACTGAAAGTATACTGCCAAAGTAAGTGAACTTATCCATAGCATTCCAAAGCTCTCCATTTATTGTAAGCAATGGGATCACAAATGAATGATGGAGTGCTGGTTAGTGTAGAGCCTCTGTTTTCTTGTTATTAACTGTCAGCCAAAATAAACACAAGCAGCAGAGAGCTGAGTCACACTCTTGCACCTCAGCCTCACAGGCTGCCCTGATTACACAATCATCTGTGAACAAAAAGTCATGCACTAACTCTCCCTCTACTTTAGTCTTGGTTTATAGCCTTTTCAAGTTAAATAATTTACCATCTCTGAAAACATCATGTTAAAAGCATAGGAGGCAAGCACAAAAACCCCACTAGTTTCACTGTTGCCTGGGAAAACATGAGAACAGCATCCATCATGCAGAGCCCATGCAAGAATACTATCATGAAACCAATGGAAAATAGTGATGAACTTCTCAAATATGAGCTTAGTAAATACCTATTGGTTGATTTACTACTTAATGGAAATGAATTGAACTTAATTATTTGCTGCATTGAAATAAAGATGAGACTTGAACTGGGCTAGAAAGCGGAAAGGACCAGTAATGAATGGGAAGGAGAAAGAATACTACAGATCAATGAAATTATACAAGAAAAGGCAAAGGGGGCAGGAACAAGTAAGTCTTGTGAAGGAATAAAATGAGGAGACCATCACAGCTGGAACCTTTGGAATTAGGGCAGTACTAGGAGGCACAAAAGACTTTTATTTGACTTATGGAGTAGTTCCCTTTGTGAGATGCACCATGGAATAATGGAAACACTGTAGGCTTCAGAATTAGGAGCTGTAGATTTTGTTATTTGCAAGCCATGTAAACTTGGCGAGTTCCTTCCTCCTCTGGGATTCTCTGTCCTTATTTGTGAAATGAGGGGGATGGACAGGGCTTCTTAAACTTTTTTCATTGGAGACCCCTTCAGCATTTCTTAAACCCCCATGCGGTCATGACCCACCAGTTTAAGAATCGCTAGACTAGATGAACTCTAATGTATCTTCTGGTTCTAAAATTCTGTGTTTCCACATGAAAATCCTGCAGTGGGGTGTCTGAGGACAATATTTGTTCACTTTCAATGGATGACATTCTGGTGAGTACTTAGCATCTAACAGTGCCCAGAAACACTCAACAGGAAGGTGCCTCTTAAAAGAAGGAGAAAATGGGCTCATTCATGCATGCCACCATCCCTCCTCTCCTGGCAGTCTGACTCTTGGGAGCCATAACAACTCAGAGACAAAAAATTCACTGCACAAAAGCTGACAAATAACAACAGTCTTTCTTCCTTTAAGCACTGGGGTGATTTCCAGGCCCAAGAAGAGACAAGTTGTCCTCAGGTATTTAAATTATGCACACTGTCTAGTATTTTAATCCCATCATGATACTAGGTAAAATGGAGGATCTATTCTGAAGGACCCTCCACTGCCAGGTTGATTCTCACTTAAGCTCATTGGTTCATGGCATTAGAGCCAGATGACCTGCTTAAAGGTCACTGTGTCCAATTCCCTAATTTTATGAATGAGGAAATTGAGTTTCAGAGATGTTAATTGGCATGCCAAAAGTGACAAATAGAGAAGTAGTAGAACTGGGATTCAAATCCAGATCTTTTGTCTAAAAATCCCACGCCCTTTCTACTGCACCATATGGCTTCCCTGTTGACTAAAGACCTTCCCTCTCCATAGACCTCAGTTTCCTCATTTGAAAGTGAGGATATTAGATTAGTTGATCTCTAAGGTACCTACCAATATTAATTTTCTATATCCTAAAGTCCTGAAAGATTAGTAATCACTCTATATTCTATGTTCTAAGGTCTCTTTCCATTCTAATATTGCCTGTTCTAAGATCCATTTTGAGTTATAACTTTCAATGACTACTTTCTTATGTTTCTTCCTGCTTTAGCCTTCTATGGTTCTATGATTTCTGATTTCCATAAGAAAGGGGAGAATACATTTTGTTTTACTCAATTAGCAAAACCAAATCTTTAAATGATATATGAACAATTCAATGTGGGGAGCCTTACTTGCTAAGTTTCGTCAATCTTACTTTTAAAATATATCAAGAATCCCATTATTTCTACTCTGACAGACTTTACCATAGTTCAGTTCTTCAATATATTTTACAGACCATTGCAATACCCTCTTCATTGATGTCCTCAATTCTACTCTGACCTCTCCTATCTATCATTCATAAAGCTACCAGATCTCTATTCCAAAAACTGTAAAATCCCCATACTAAAAAAAATCTAGGAACAGCTAGGTGACACAGTGAATAGAGTACAGGCCCTGGAGTCAGGAGGACCTGAGTTCAAATCCAGCCTCAGACACTTAACACAAAAAACTAGCCATGTGACCTTGGACAAGTCACTTAGCCCCAATTGCCTTCCAAAAAAAAAGCAAACAAACAAACAAAAAAACTCAATAGCTCCATATTGCCCTCAAGAATAATATGGAGCAAACTTAGAACCTGGAATTTAAATACCTCCAAATTATCCCTTTCATTCACTGTCTGCTCCAGTCAAATTTATCTCCTAGTTGCTCTGGGAATGTAA
Source organism: Gymnobelideus leadbeateri (assembly GCA_011680675.1). NCBI lineage: Eukaryota > Metazoa > Chordata > Mammalia > Diprotodontia > Petauridae > Gymnobelideus > Gymnobelideus leadbeateri. The sequence goes on from WOXC01008364.1 coordinate 7,273, forward strand.
TATACTATCTCCCATCTCCATTCTTTTGCATAAGTGCTTGCTCATCTCTGGAAAGAATTCTCTATTTACCTTAATATTTTGGAACCCAAACTTCAAAGCATCCTTTGGGTGCTACCTCCCATAGAAGGCCTTTCTCAATATGAGATACTCTCCCCCCCTGAAATTCCTTAGTGTATCCCTTATAGTTTCTTATTTGTGATCATGCTGGATTAGATAAATGGCAGCTCCTTAGAAGTAAGGTCTGGTTCACTTTGTCTTTGTATTCCCAGTGCCTAGCATTGTACCTGGCACATTAATAAAAATTTGTTGAATATAATTAGATTGTAATGCTTCTACCTTTGCCCCAAATCACAGATAGCTTGAATAAGTTCCAAAAGAGAGACAGTTTTCAAGCGACAGAAAAGGCCCCTATCTCTAGTCTCTACCCAAGTGTATGGATTTGGAAATAAGCATCACTTGTTTCCCAACTCACTTGCAGGCAGGTTTTCCCAGATGAAATCACAGTGTGAGTGCTGTGTTATTTGCAACAGGGCACTGTCTTAGCTACAATTCAAAATATCAATATCCAATTACCCTCCAACACTCCCCATGTCCAAGAAGGACAACTTGATGTTTTTAGCAGGAAAAGGGGACATTTTAAGAAGTGATTCAAACATTTTCCAAGGGCTTTTGAATTCTGCCTACTGCCTAGACATCAGTGAGGCTGGAAATCCAAAAAAGCAAATCCCTAAAACAAACAGTTGCTGACAAGCAAATTGGGGAAGTAAGATGTAAATTGCTTCAAAACAAAAAAAAAAGCTGTGATAATACAATAGCAAATTAGAAAGTTGATTTAGGAAGTTTGGAAAAGGCTACATTGAAAATAGAAATTCAGGTTGGGGTAAGGGTGGAAAGAGCTCTGAACTTGACTCAAAAGACCCGCATTTCTGGCCTTTTATTCAATTGTCTAATAGATTGTCATTAGGCAGAGAGATTTGAGTTGGAGGGCAGCTTTAGGTTCTATGTAAGGATGAATTTCCTAACAATTAAAAGCTTCTGGAAAGTAGAATGGGTTTCCTTGGGGAAGTAGTGAGCTTATCATCAATTGAAGTCTCTAAGTAGAAGATGAACCACATTCTTTCATGTAAACTATAGAGTAGATTTATGTTTGGGTATGGATTAGATCAGATGACTTTGGGATTTTTCTAACACTAAGGGTTTGTGCTTCTCTTGCTTGAGGATTTTAAGAACCCTGGAACATTATCATCTTATGTCCCCAGAATTCAAAGTTATTAAGCTCCACCAAATAATTAAACCAAACCACCAGAGACTTTGACAAGTAAAAGATTTTCCCAGTGTCACACAACTAGTAAGGGGCAGAACTCCAACCTGATCTTTCTAAAAATCACAAATTGACAGGCAATAGAGGGATCATCTTTCTAGGATCAGAACTGGAAAGAATAGAGTTAATAAAGTTAGGACCGTAGTATCAGTGGCTTCATTTGAAAGGGTAGCCCTTTTATTTTGTGAGAATGCAGAGATAGGTTGGTCTTACTCTTGTCTTCATTGTGAGCTAGAGGTGATTCTGGGTTCTTGAACACTATGCCAGGAAAGCACAAGGTCTGGCAAGTCTTCCTGTGATGGAAACACTTTGAGTATGGTCCCAGTAAGAGACTGTGTCTGTTTTCCAAGGACCAACCTAATTAAGCACAGAGAGGCCCCTGATCAACAGGCTGCTCACTTAGCTGATGAATTCTTCAGGCATGGCAACCCATAGGACAAAGAAAAATGCAAAATGGTTCCTGGTTCTTTGCCACTGCTTTCTACCTTAATAGTAACCATGGCAGACTAGTGGAAAGGGAGAAATGAATGCTAGAAATAGCAACATTTTTAGTCTGCTTATAAACATTAAGTTAACTGTTAGGACTCTAAATGAGAAATCCTTGTCCAAGGGCCAATGAGTGGAGATACAACTAGAGGGCCTAATTCACAACTATGCCAGCAGTCTTATACAGTGTAATACCAGAAGATAAAGAAGTTAAAGCTAAACAGAAGGACGGTACCCAGGTTCTCCTTAGAAAGAAGGATAAAGCAGTTGGTGCAACAATCTTTATGGTGTACTTCAAAGATATAAGAAATATGATTCATTGAGATATTTGGTCACTCTGTATTGCAGAGGTCACAATAAGTTGTTACAAAAAGGTCACTTATGTGTACCAAAAGCAGTTTATACACTGTAATATGTTTCAGAACATGAAAAAACAAATTATATGGAAAACCCAATGATAGAATACAGATTAAATCAGCATATACTTTAATACTAATTTATTTCAATGAAGACTGGGAAGAAGAGAAGTTAGTGAAAAATACATGGGAAAATATGATTGGTAAGAAGCAAAAATAGCCAGTGGCTCACAGTCCACATAACATCCTTAATTCTATATATCAAAAACACTTGGTTCCAGAAAGAGAAATGAGAGGTGCTAGACAGAATACCAAGTAAGATGAAGAAAATGAAGCCAATTATAAATTAACAAATAGGTAATGGATGACCACCACCTTTGTAATTCATTTGTGAATTAGCTCCCTATACAGGTCATAAAACTGTCAAGGCAAAGGTTCAAATACCAAATTTGGACAACGGTATGAAAAGATAAGGCATGCAATTAAAACAATTCCTACTTGACCTATTTAAATAAGGCATTGGCACTGAAAAATAACTGGGTAAAAGAACAGACACCAACACAGACTATAACTATTTCCAAAGGAAATTTGATTAATGAAAATTAACCACCAAAACAGGGTCAAAGAATCAAAAGAGGACTTCCAGGAGCCAAGATGGCAGAAAAGGGTATGAATTGTTAAAAGTCTCCTATAGTCATGTCCAAACAACCAAAAAATAGAGCCCTAATACAGATCCTTCAAAAATGGGGTGAAACAATCTTTTAGCCTGAGAAACTTGAAGGAGTGACAAGAAAGGTCCATCTCACTAGGGGGAAGGTGGAATGCAGTCCAGGACAGGAAGCATTCCAACAAGCCAGTAGCAAGCCCCACCTCAGCAAACCAGCAAGAGATCCCGATCCCTAATGTGGTGGTGAGGGCAAACACCAACACCAGGGACATATACTTCCTCTCTGCCCCACTCCATGCCTATGCATTAGCATAGCCAGGGGAACCAGCAGACTCCAGCTCTAAGAACTACCATGTGCTTCAATGTAGGCCCAGGCAGGCAGGCATCCTCCAGCAATCAAACCTCCAAGTACATCAGCTCAGCCTCAGGGCAGGCAGGTGGCTGGGCTTCCACATGCTTCAACACAGCACAGGCAAACAGGTAGATGCACAGGGGCCTAAGAAAACAAGCAACTGCCAGCACCATATCCCTGGGCAAACAGACAGCCTCCACTAGGCCAGACAACCATAAGTTTAAGTGTAGCCCCAGGAAAGGCAGAAACACCCCCATCAACCCAAATGCACACCAGATACAACCACTAGGACCCCAGCAGAGCACAAGGTAAACTGCCAGACCACATACAGCCTCCAGTAGTTACTCCCCACTCCATACCCTCAGTGCAGCACCAGACATAACAGTCCCCCATGGGCCTCAGAGAAACATCAGTGTAGCACTGGATAAACAGCCAGGGCCTGCATCCACTAACACAAGAAGCCTGAGACAGTACCCCTTTCACCCTGGGAGAAGAGGGCTTAAAAGTTTTAAAAGAGTTTAACAGAAAGGGAAAAGGCAAAGAAAGATGAGGAAAAAACAACAAAAAATTATGTGACTATAGAAAGCTATTATTATGGAAGACCAAGATACAAACTTAGAAGAGGATAACAATGTCAAAACACCTGTGGACAAAACCCCAAAGAAAAATGGGAAGTAGTCTCAAAAATGGAAGAGATCAAAAAATGAGCTTTAAAATCATATTAAAGAGGTAGAAGAAAAAATGCGAAAAGAAACGAGAGTGATGCAAAAGAATTATGACGAAAAGCCAACAGGTTGGAAAATTGCTCAAAAAGTAGATTGGACAAATGGAAAAGGAGACTTAAAAATCCACTGAAAAAACTAATTTCTTACAGTGTACAATTGGCCAAATGGAAAAGAAAGTATGAAAGTTAATTAAGGAAAATAATAACTTAAAAGTTAGACTTGGGCAAGTATAAGCTAATGACTCTATGAGACATCATGAGTCAAACAAAATCAAAAGAATGGAAAAAAAGGAAGAAAATGTAAAATACCTCATGGGATAAATAACTAACTTGGAAAATAGATCCAGGAGAGACAATATCAGAATCATTGAACTGCCTGAAATCCATAAAAAAATGACAATCTGGATAGCATCTTCCAAGAAATTAACAAGGAAAACTGCCCTGATGTCCTGGAATCAGAGAAAAAAAAGGCATTGAAAGAATCCACCAATCATCTCAAGAAAGAGGTGCCAAAACAAAAACAAACAAACAAACAAACAAAAACAGGATCATTGTAGCCAAATTACAGAACTATCAAATCAAGGAAAAAATACTACAAATGGTCAGAAAGAAATAATTCAAATATCAGGGAGTCACAATCAGGATCACACAGAACCTGTTAGCTGTAACATTAAAGGATCAGAGGCCATAGAATATGATATTTCAGAGGGGAAAGGAGCTAGGACTCCACCAAGAATCACTTACTTGGCAAAATTAAGCATAATACATCAAGGGAAAAATGGTCATTGAATGAAAGAGAAGGATTACAAGCCTTTATAAGGAGAAGACTATAACTAAACAAAAAGTTAACCTCCAATATCAAGACCCAAGAGAATCGTTTAATGGGGGGATGGAGCCAAGATGGCGGAGTAGAAACAGCATTTCCAATGTGCTCTGCCCCACACAAATTTCAAATAATGTGAAAGGGGACTCTGAACAACTTCTGGAGCCCCAGCACCCACAGAACGACACAGAGAAGCTAACCTCCTGCTGAGGACAGCCCAGCAGCCCTGCAGGGAGTGGCCAGCGCAGTGCTCTGAGAGCAGACAGCATAGCGTGCTGGGAACCTACAGCACAGCGCACAGAGCCGAGCCCAGGTCCACGGTTTTAGCCCCAGAGTGGCCAGGCCTTCAGCCGGTTGGAGGGACCCCAGAACACCAGCAATTGTGGCGATTCCAGAATTATCAGCACAGATATGCCTAGGACAAAGTGAGAGGTTAGTGCCCTATGGACTTTGGGAGCAGTATTTGGGGAACACGTGGCTTCCTCCCCTGGGGGCAAAAAGCTGCTGAAGAAACAGCTGCACAGAAGCCATTTTGCAGCATCAGTACTGGCTCTAGCTCCTGGTCTGCGAACTGTAGGAAGATCCAGCAATCAGTCTGGGGGTTAATTGCTTTTGCTTTAAACTGCCTGGATCTGGATTGTGGTCTGAGGGGGGAAGTTTGGGGTGGGTATCCAATTTGCCAGAGTGGGTGGAGGCTTTACAGAGGCCACCCAGCTGGCAGAAGTTGTGAAGACCCCACGTTTGGGCAGAAGCTCCCCTGTCTGGTGGCAGAGTACTACTGTGGCAACAAGCCCAAAAATCAAGTAATTAAGTGGCAACATGCCTAGGCAAATGAAACAAAATAAACAGAAAAGTTCAACATTGGACTCCTATTTTAGGGGCAAAGAGGCTCAAAGCATGGAGGAGGACTGTGAGGTCAGAACTCCTGCACCAAAAGCCCCAAATGAAATACAAGCTGGCTACAGGCCATAGAGGACCTTAAGAAGCAGATAAGAGAAGTGGGGGAAAATTTGGGAAGAGAAATGAAAAAGATGCAAGAAAAGTATTAAATGACAGTCAACAGCCTGACTGAGGAAAATAACACCTTAAAAAATAGACTAACTCAAATGGCCAAAGAGGCTCAGAAAGGCAATGAGGAGAAGAATGCCTTAAAAAGTCGAATTTGCCAGATGGAAAAAGAATCTCAAAAGCTCACTGAGGAGATTCATTCCTTCAGAGTTAGACTGGAGCAAATGGAAGCTAGTGACTTTATGAGAAATCAAGATATTATTAAACAGATACAAACAAATGAAAGAATAGAAGGCAATGTGAAATATCTCATGGGAAAAACTACTGACCTGGAAAATAGACCCAGGAGAGACAATTTAAAAATTATTGGACTACCTGAAAGCCATGATCAAAGAAAGAACCTAGAAATCATCCTTAAAGAAATTGTCAAGGAAAATTGCCCTGATGTCTTAGACCCAGTGGGGGAAATAGAGGTTGAAAAAATCCACTGATCGCCTCCTGAAAAAGATCCCAAAAAGAAACCTCCTAGGAATATTATAGCCAGGCTCCAGAACCCCCAGATCAAGGAGAAAATACTACAAGCAGCCAGGAAGAAACAATTTCAATATTGTGGAAACACAATCAGAATAGCACAGGACCTGGCAGCTTCTACACTGAGGGATCGAAGGGCATGGAATATGATATTCCAGAGGGCAAAAGAACTGGGAATGAACCCAAGGGTCACCTACCCAGCAAAACTGAGTATTTTGTTTCAGGGAAAATATGGTCATTCAGTGGAATAGAGGACTTTCAAGCATTCTTGATGAAAAAACCAGAGTTGAATAGAAAATTTGACATTCAGATGCAAAAAGCAAGAGATGCTTGAGAAGGTAATCAAGGAAAAGAAATCAAAAGGAACTTATCAAGTTGGACTATTTACATTCCTACATGGAAAAACAATAACTGTGTTTGATGAAACCTTTCTCATTATGAAAATAATTGAAGAAGGGTACATGGCATATGTTCACAGGTATACATGGATACAGGGCACAGGTTGAATTTGATGGGAAGGGATGATTTTTTTTTTTTGGAGGGCAATTGGGGTTGGGTGACTTGCCCAGGGTCACGCGGCTGGGTTTTTGTTTGTGTGTTGGGTGTCTGGGGCCCGATCCGAGCTCGGGTCCTTCTGGCTCTGGGCCCGGCGCTCTGTTTGCTGCACCACCTAGCCACCCCAAGGAAGGGATGATTCTTAAGGGATGAAGTCAAGAGGTGAGAGAGAAAAGTGACAAGAGGAGATGGAGAGAGACAGGGTAAGGTAAACTATCTCATGTAGAAGAGGCAAGGGGAAGTAGTTGCAGGGGAGGGGAAGAACAGGAAGGCAAAAAGGCAAAAGCATATTCTCATTGAAGGGGTGGCTAGGTGGCGCAGTGAGTAAGAGCACCGGCCTCAGAGTTGGGATGACCCGAGATCGAATCCGGCCTCAGAAAATGCGTACCCACACACAAATAATGACTAGCCGTGTAACCTTGAGCAAGTTACTTAACCCCAATTGCTAAAAAAAAAAAAGACCCAAGAGAATCATAAACAGATAAAAAGGGAAACAGGCATAATGGATTCAATAGGTTTCAACTATTTATGTCCTCACATGGGAAGAAGATACTTGTAATTATTAAAAACTGCATCATTAACAATACAGATAGAAGTAATATACATAGACAGCAGGTATTGACATAAGGTGAACTTGAGGCAATGACATAAAAATATTAAGGATAAGAAAGAGAAGTGTACTCGGTATAGAAGGAAGGGAAAAGTACAGTGGGGTAAATTATCTCACATGAAGAGGCTAGAAAAACCTATAACAGTGAAAGGGAAGATGGGAGGGTGATTGATGGGCATCACTTTAACCCTACTCTCAATATCATTGCCTCAGAGAGGGAATAATACACATAATCAGTGGAATATAGAAATCCATCTTGCCTGACAGGGACATAGGAGTAGAGCAAATTAAGTAAAGGTGGGGGGTAGGAACTGATAGTAGGGTGGGCTCACCAGGGGAGGTGATAGACAGAAGCATGGTAGGAAGTGAAAGGAGTGAAAAGACAAAAAGGAGGCATAGGATGGAGGGAAATACACAGGTAGTAATTATAACTATGAATGTGAATGGGATGAATTCTTCCATAAAATTGATGGCAAAGTGGATCAAAAACCATAATCCTACAATATGTTGTTTACAAGAAACACACTTGAAGCAGAGAGAGACACACATAAAGATAAGGGGCCAGAGCAGACTATTATGCTTCAGCTAAAGTAAAAAAAAATAAAACCAGGAGCAGCAGGAGCAGCAATTTTGATCTTAGACAAAGTAAAAGCAAAAACAGACTAAATTAAAGAGATAAGGAGGAAAAGACATCTTGATAAAATGTACTATAGACAATAAAGCAATCAAATTAGAAGAACAAGAGCAAGGTCTACCTGTCAGATCTGTGGTGAAGGGAAGAATAAATAACCAAACAAGAGACAGAGAGCATTAAGAAATGTAGAATAGATTATTTTGATTATATTAAAATAAAAAAGGTTTTTACAAACAAAACCAATGCTGTGAAGATTAGAAGGAAAGCAGAAAGCTGGGGAACAATCTTTACAGGAACTGTCTTTGATAAAGTCATCATTACTCAAATATATAGAGAACTGAGTTAAATTTATGAGAATACAAGCCATTCCCCAGTGGATAAATGGTCAAAAGATATGAACATACAGTTTCCAGATGAAGAAATCAAAGATATTTATAGGCATATGAGGTGTTAAATCTGTTTTCATTAGAGAAATGCAAATTAAAACAACTCTGATCTACCACCTTACACCTATCAGATTGGCTAATATGACAAAGGAAAATGATAAATGCTATAAAGAACATGGGAAGATTGGGATGCTAATGTGCTGTTGATAGAACTGATTCAACCATCCTGGAGAGAAATTTGGAACCATGCTCAAAGGGCAACCAAATTGTGCATACCTTTTAATTCAGCAATACCATTATGAGCTCTGTATCCCAAAGAGATCACAAAAAACGAAAAAGGACCTGCATGTGCAAAAATATTTATATCAGCCCTATTCATGATGAAAAAAAATTGGAAACTGAGGGGATGCTCATCAATTGATAATAGCTGAACAAGCTATATGAATGTAAAGGAATAGTACTGTGCAATAAGAAATGATGAACAGGAAGATTTCAGAAAAAAACCTGGAAAAACATGCATGAACTGATGCGGAGTAAAGTGAACAGAACCAGGAAAACATTGTACACAATATAAGTAACTTTGTGTGAAGAACAACTATTAATGATTCAACTCTTCTCAGCAACACAATGATCCATGACAAGTACAAAGAACTCAGGAAGGAAAATGCTATAATACATCCAGATAAAGAACTGGTAGACTCTGAATGCAAATAGAAGCATATTCTTTTTTTTCACTTGCTTTATTTTCTCACTTTTTTTCTTTAGATCTGTTTCTTCTTCCACAACTGTGATGAATATAGAAATATATTTTACTTGAGAGCACATGTAGGCAGTTTGCCTACCATTTTCCAAAGAGGGGAGGGAAAGGAGAAAAATTTGAAATGCAAAATCTTGTAAAAAATAAATGCTAAAATTTTTCTTGATATATAATTGGGTAAAAAAATAAGACACTATTAAACTTAAAAAAAACAAGTGAATGTGCTATTTAATCAATATCTCATCTCTTTGTTAAGTATGGAAACAACAAGGCCAAGGACAATATTGATTTATAAAGTTTTATATATCTTGCAGAAGAGATGGTTTAATATTACAAGAAATATAATTGGATAAAATGATATAAAGTGGTAAAGTAAAAAAGAAAAATGAATTACAGAAATCTTGGTGCAAATGAAAATTAAGTTAAACTACATTTAGTGTTTGAAGATGAAATTTGAGAGAAGATAATAGATGGAATATTGAGTAATACAGGTGTTAAAAGTCTGTCATTGTTGTTGTTTGCTGTTATTCATCAATTCAGAATGTTTGGGTAGTGACTCAACAAAGGAGGTGCTTTCTCTTATACATATTTAAAGTTATGTAAAGGTACATTCCCTTATACACTAAGGCACATGCCAGGGAAGGGAAGGTTAAACACACACACACACACACACACACACACACACACACACACACACACACACACACAGAATAGAAGCACTATAGGGATCCAAAGAAAGAGTGAAATATGGAGACCAAAGGATTAGGTCATCAGGGCAATTCACAGTGTAATTGGCTGTCAGCCTCAATTGAAGCTCCTTGGTAGATCAGCACTGAATGTTTTAAAATATTTTCTTTCTTTGCCTTTCTCTCTATCTCTATCTCTGTGTCTTTCTACATCTCTCTCTGCATTCACTCACTTGATCCAAATACTAGCCCCAATATTTTAAAGATATAGTAACTGAAGCTCATATAAGTGAAGATACTTACCCAAAGCCATACAGTTTTAAGGCACAGAGCCTGGATTCACATACAGATCTCACATTCAAATCCAGTGTTCTTTCCAGTAAACTACAGCTGCCTTCCCACATTCATACTGTCCTTTTAAAAATTATGAAAAGCAAGAAAGGGGGGAAATTTTAGTGTGTTTTTACTGGCCCTCATTAGCTCTCATGTAAATGACTGTAATAGATTCTAAGTTTGCATCCAAGTGACTTCACTGTTTGGGATAATTTCCCATTTATTTATAAGGGTGGTAAGAGAGAGACTCTACTGAAAATAGGGGAAGGAGGTTTTGGTGGAAAGAACTCAGGAGAATTATACTAAAGGTAAATAGACAAGATTCCACTAGTATCTGCTAGCAACAGAACATATATTTAAGTCAGTTTTGCCCTTATGCGAACACAGTGTATGTCTAATGTCTATAAAAGAAAGTTTTAAATTCCCTGGAAGCCTAGGAAATATTGCCATTTAAAATTACCTGTAACTAAAGTTAGCTCACATGCCCAGTAAGATATCTCCACTATAACAAGATGAGTTAATTTAGAGGAAGTCAACAAGAGAAAGGGATGGCATGACACCCAGATGGGAAAAACAGACAGTTCCCTTGCTATGAACTTTCTTCAAATCTGGCCCCCATATATCATAGTTCAATGAGTCGAATAGAAATTGGTATTAAGTTTTCAGTTCCCCTGGGCATAGAAATCATCAGTCACCACTTGGAAACAACGAAGTGCTGAAGCAAGCACAATTCTGTTTGTCTCAAGAATAGGGAAATGACATAGAATTTAAACAACTAGATTTTAATATTTTACCATACAATCGAGATCTTTGTCAATAATGCAGTGCTTGTGGTGTCTGCCCCATAGAAAAGGTTCCCTTACTGATAGTAGAAAATCTCTGGAGAAACTCTCAAATCTGCCCCCACCATTCCTTCCTCACTGATACCACCTACATCTCAGCCAGCATAACCTCTTCTGAGGCTGAATACAACAGATTCTAATTTGCATACATGTCACTTTCCCATTTATGGTAATTTTGGCTCCTAACTCCTTAATCACTTACAAGGTCTTGGAACTATTTTGACCAAGAAGATGGGGGTGAAGGTTCTCAGGTTAATTACGCTGAAGATAAGCAAGCAAAAAGGACCCTTAGTACCTAACTAGGGACAGAATAGATGCTTAAGTCAGTTTTTCATTGTTGTGCACCTTGATCAAATCAACATATCCCTTGGAACAATCTCAGGGTGGGATGTGGGAGAACAGGCTATGAGACTGATAAGTTTGTAGAAGTTCAGCTATGGCCCTTGGCTTCTACTATCCCTATGCATCCTGGAATGTGACCCTTGCTGTAATCCACACAGAGAAGACAGTGAGAGAGGACAGAGAGCTTCAGTGGTATGCCTACAATATACCCGCCATCTCCTTTGTTCCACAAATGAACCCTGTGGTGTTCTAAAGTCAGCATACGAAGTACAAATTCTAAGAGAGAATTTGAGCAGGACTGAGTTGTTCAGAGTAATTTGCTTCAGAGCCATAATCTGATCCTTCCTGGTTCACCTCAATCTTCTTTCACTGGGGATTATCATCCAGCAGGGTATCTCTGTAAGAGATAGTGAGAGACACTAAATAACCTTCTGAGGAAGCCTTCCATTGCTCCAAAGCTGCTGAACACTTTTGGTCACCACATATCTATGAGACTTTCTTCTTGTGGGGAGTCAGGGGAGGGAAGACAGCATATGTTCCAGTCTTCCCTATGTCTTTTCTTTTCTTTCTTTTTTTTTCTGGCCGTTTTTTTTGTTTGTTTTGTTTTGTTTTTTGCTTTTTGGAGGGCAATTGGTGTTAAGTAACTTGCCCAAGGTCACACGGCTAGGTTTTTTTTGTTTGTTTGTTTGTTTGTTTTGTTTGTGTGTGTTGTGTCTGATGCCGGATCCAAACTCAGGTCCTTCTGACTCCAGGGCCAGCACTCTACTCACTGCGCCACCTAGCCACCCCCCCTATGTCTTTTCTCATTGGATGACTTAGCTGTCATTGAAAATCATCCTTAATTTTTAACCTACAAATTGTAGTTGTAAAACCAAGTACAACAAGGCTGAATGGCCTGGTATTGACTGACAATTCAATTAGTTAGTAGTTGTTGAATTGTTTCAGTCCTGCCCAACTCTTCAAGACTATTTGGGGATTTCTTGGCAAAGATAACTGGAGTGGTTGGCCATTTCTGTCTCCAGCTCTTCTTACAGATGAAGAAAATGAAGCAAATAGGATTAAATGACTTGCCCAGGATCACACAGTTAGTAAGTGTCTGAGGCCAGATTTGGACTCAGAAAGATGAGTCTTCCTGACTCCTGGCCTGGAACTCTATCCACTGTGCCACCTAGCTGCCCAACTAGCTAGTAGTTTGGGAGGAAAAGAGATGGAGTGGTTTCTTCTCTCTTCATTTCTGTGTGCCCCTTAACTATTTATGGTACCCCATTAATATAGACTACTTGCACACAGACTAGCTGTGAACTAAAGATAAAAACCAAATAATAATATTCAAACATTTCCATCAGTATAAAGAATTTTCAGGCCATGCTATTTTTAAATTATCATCTGTACTTTCTTTTAAGCTCTATAACCTGCCCCATATGACCTATTCCTCTATATTCCACAAATCTGTTTAAATCACAGCTTTTCCTCTGATTTTATTCCCTTCACATAATAATGGCATATTAATCCCCAATCTAGCCATAGCATCTTGGTTTTATTATACAAAGAATTCATAAAATATGAGAAAAATAAACTTGATACCATCCAGGTCACTCTGCTCTCCCTGTATTAGAAATATGGAAATATTTCAGTCTGTTGACAGATGCAATGTCATTTACAGTGAGAACACTAAACTGTAATTCTCCCAAATCCTAAATCAATCAACTTAGAAAATAAATTGAGATTCAGCAACATTCTATAGGTAAAGCAACCTTGGCTGGTATGTTTTAGAGTAGATTCTGAAGGCTTTGGGGATAATGGTAAGATTTCAAGAATAACATGTAGATTTTTATGGGGTTGACTCTTCAAGGACAGATGGGAAAAGCAAAGTAAGACAGGAAACTCTATAATTTAGAAATGGAGAACTCAGTTTTTATAGGCTTTGTGGTATACTAGAAATAGCACCTCGCTGGCAGTTGGGAGAGATGGGTAAACTCAAGCTAAGGGAATATGGTACAGTGGAAAGAATATGGCTCCAGAGTCAGAAACACTGAGTTCAAATCCCACCTTACTCCCTGTTAACCTTTGGGCAAATTCATAACCTCTCAAGTCCTGAGATTTTTTTCACTTACAAAATGCAAGAAATGGAATAAATGACCCTTTCCATTTCTAAACATATGATCCTATAAAACTTGTAATGGATGCTGAGGATGGAAGAGACTCTAAATAAAGCAATGTTTGGGAAAAGTAGAAGGTCAAGGAAGGGTAACAATGGCTTTAACTTCTGTACCACGTTTAAGTTCTCTAAAGTATTCTCCACACAGTTTTGTGAAGTAGGTCATGTACCAGCATCCTCATTTTGCAGATCAGAAAACTGGAACTGAGAAAGGAGAGGTAACTTGGCCAAATCCACACAATTAGCAAGTGCAGGAACTTATACTCAAACTCCATTTTTCTGACGTCAGATCTAATGCTCTTTTCCCTAAGTTAACACTATTTCTCATAGAGTCATTGCTTGGGTCGATGAGATAATGACAACCAATGACTGAAAGAAAAAAGAGTAGAGAGCTAGTCATTCCCCTTATTTTCCTTGGCGGCGGCAGCGGGGGCGGGGGGGGGGGGGGAGAAATGGTGCCAGTCAATCAATATGATTGCCTCTCTTGATTCCAAGTGTCCAAAGTGGTTTTAAAAATAAATAAATAAGACTGGACAAGGACAAGACACAAGTCTGCTCCCTATCTGTTCTGTCTTTTCATTAGCTTTCTCATTGCTTGCCAGGCTTGCCATGAATTTAAAACTACAGAGCACTGACTCTTAGAGCCAGATGTAGAGAGACTTAAATCTCTAAGAGACCTCAAAGTACCTATAGGCACATGTTTACCTGATCAGAAATCACCTATAGATCATTCCTGACAGATGGATATCTAGCACCTGTTTAGAGACATCTAGTAATAAGAAACTAATTACCTCCCAAGTCAACTCCTTCTCCTTTTGTACTCACATTGTGAGAAAATTTGCCATCTCTTAAAGCACAAATCTGCCACTCTAGCAGCTGTCCATCACCTCCAGTGCTGCCCTCTAGCTCCTCAAAACAGATGCTTCGGTACTTGAAGACAGTCATTATATTCTGCCTTTTCCAGGAGAACTATCCCTATTATCTTCAAACAATCATCACTGTTTTACAACCTTGTTTTAAGCACCATTGCCATTCTGATGGCTTTCATCTAGGAGAATGCCACCTTATCGAAGTCTTTCTGAAAATGGAACTGAAAAGAATATTTCAGGTGTGATCTGAACAGGGCAGAGGACAGAGAATTTTCTCCTCTTACTTTCTGGCAACTGTGCATCTATTTATTCATACACTCATAAGATCAAAGCTCTAGAGTTGGAAATCTCACTAAATCCATTAATTGACAGATAATGAAATGGAGGCATTGAAGTGGTTAAGTGACTTATCCACAGCTAGTGACAGAGGAAGGATTTGAACCAAGTCCTCTTATTCCAAAGAAAATGTTCCTTTCTCTCTACTATGAAGCCTTTTTATGTTTTTTTTGAGCCTGCTGTTTTTGTTGTTGGTGTTTTTGCCTGGGTTGTCAGATGGATGTTCCATGTTAAATTTCAATCCACTGGTGTCAGAGCTGGAAAGCTAGCATTTATTAAGTGCCAAGTTGATGCCAGGCACTGTGCTAAATACTGGGATACAAAGAAAGAGAAAGAAGAGGGGAAGGGAAAGGAACAAAAGGGAGAAAACCAGTTGCTAACCTAGAAGCTCATGGTATCATGGGAGAGATAAAGAAGAAACAACTATATAAAAACAAGATGTATACAGAATAAATTGGGGATGATTGCTGAAGGAAGACAGTATGATTAAGGAGGACTGGGAAAAACTTTGTGCAGAAGGTGAAATTTTAGCTGAGCCTTGAAGAAAGCCAGTGAAGCCAGAAGGTGGAAATGAGGAAGACAGTGTTCCAGGGATGATGGACAGCCAGTAAAAATGCTTAAAGTCTAGAGATGGAGTGTTATGAACAAACAACAAGGACAATAGTGATACCAATCTCAGAGTTCTTGGGTAGGGAGGATGGTTTAAGATATAAGGATACTGGAAAGGTTAGAATGGGCCAGGTGATGAAGGGCTTTGAAGACCAAGTAGAAAATTTGGTATTAGAAAGCTATTCTTATTTTATAGAAATAGAAACTGAGGCACAGAATGCCATAGATTGTTAGTGGCATGGATGATAAGATTGAAACCCAGATGCTTGGCTGTGAGTTCAATGCTGTCTCTGCTCTACCACAGGGCCTCTCTCTCCAGTTCATTGATAACACATTAAGATTTCACTGTCCCGGTTCCTGCTGTGGAACACTGCCTTCTCAACTGATGAATATTGTATAAAGCCGAGATGTTAAAAATCACATAGCATGTTTCAACAAGTTAGGCTCGATTTCTGATGACTCTGCAGGTGCTTGCCTGTCACATCAGGAACTTAGAGGGGATATATTTATCAAAATTAAGTACAAACTCCCTTGTATCCTGATCCACTGATAGACCTGCATAGAATGGGCAAAGATCTCAAAATCTCCTAAAGTCAAGTTGGCAGTAATAACTATTAAACTGTGGAAAGAGAAGGGAACATAGCTCATACCAGTCCACGGGCTGCTCTTAGGGCTGCATGTTGGGGTCTGTAGCTATATTGAGCTCTGGAAAATGGGAACAATGATATCTGACAAGGGCATAATAAATTAGCGATAAAATAATTAAAATGCTTTTATCTATAACATATCACTTCAATGCAGACTACTATTGCATACAAAATGAAGGAATTTAGAATCTGGAGATTCTTTAGAGATTATCTAGCCCAGGGCCTCTTAAACATTTTTGTATCATAATCCTTTTGACTGGTGAAGCCTATGGACCCCCTTCTCATAATAATGCTTTTAAATGCATAAAATAAAATAGATATGATTAAAAAGGTAGTCAAATGGAATGAAATAAGGATGTGCCTTTTTCTATTTATGATCTAATAAAATCTATCCCCTGACCCCAGGTTAACAACCCCTTACCCAACTCAAATTGCATTTTCCATATACAGATACTTCTTCCTGGGAGCAGGGATAGAAGAGATTCCTCAGCCTGGAAAGAAACCTTGACTTTGACAAGTCAACTAGTGTGTTCCTCCTGTTTCTATTCAAACCAATGATTTGAACCTCTAACCATGTATAAGTGTCTATGCTTGACAACAAAAGAGATATAAAGATGAAAAAGACATACTTGCCTACCTTCAGGAACTTATAATCAGGTGAGAAAAATAAGGACACAATAGGGAAAAGTGGTGAAGATGAAATCAGAGAGACATGTTCTGATGGTCACCATCATGCACAACTTACTACCTGGGAGACCTTAGATTGAGAAAGTTTCCATGTGCCTCAGTTTCCTCATTTATAAAATAAAGGGGGGGGGATTAGCCTAGCACAACTCCAAAGTCCTCTCTGAATCTGATGTCCTACATTTCTGTGACCCTATGAAATATATGTAATTGAAAAAGGACAATAAAAGAAACTATGTCAGTATATGTGATGGACATCTCAAATGATGGATCATAGGATTTATAACAGAAAAGGAACTTCCTTTATCTCAGAGGAGAGGAGATTGAAGCCCTGGGGGATTGACTTTTCCAAGGTTTGTACCTCAATTTATCATAGGGTAGAGTAAAAAGAGCATTGGCCTCAGATGCAGAAAAATCTCAACCAAAAGGCATTTATGCCCATACAATGTTCTAGGTACTGCATTAGGCATTGAGGATACAGAGACAAAAGCAAAAGAATTTTTGCCCTTGAGAATTTTGCAACACAACTTGGGAAAACAACATATATATGCATATATACATATGCACATATATACATATGTTATATATGTATGTAGGTATGTAATAGAGATTGTGGTACTTATGGGAATCTGGAAAGGCTTCATGTAGGTAGCATCATTTGAGCTGACTCTTGGAGAAAATTAGAAATTTTAAATGGTAGAAGAAAACCTGTAGACAGCATATTCCAGGCAAAGAAGACAAGAGACAAAATCAGGACCTTGAAAGATTTAAGAACTCTGATCAACTCTGATACACAATGAACAACAACAGTTCTAGAAGACATGATGGACGTAAGGTACACAATGGGACATATGTATATGCATGCACCTATACATACCTATACACAGATACGTATATATACATATATATACACACACATATATTGGACATAGCTGTCATTTTCCCCGATTGTGCATATTTGCTACAAGGAGTTTGTCTTCTTTTTTCTTTTTAAATTGAGAGGTGAAGTTAAGAGAAGAAAAATCAATTTTTGTTAATTGGAAAAGAAATTTTTATTAAAAAAAAAAACAAAGAGAGGGGTGGAGCCAAGATGGCGGAATAGAAACAGCACTTCCAAGGTGCTCTGCCTCACACTACCTCCAAATAATGTGAAAGGGGAATCTGAACAACTTCTGGAGCCCCAGCACCCACAGAACAACACAGAGAAGCTAACCTCCTGCTAAGGACAGCCCAGCAGCCCTGCAGGGAGCAGCCAGCGCAGCGCTCTGAGAGCAGGCAGCACAGTGTGCTGGGAATCGACAGCACAGCACTCTGGGAGCCAAGCACAGGCCCACATGAGCCATGGTTTTAGCCCCAGGGCGGCAGAGCCAGCAGCTGGCTGGAGGGACCCCAGAACACCAGCAGCTGTGGGGATTTCAGAACTATCAGCACAGATATGCCTAGGACAAAGTGAGAGGTTAGTGCCCTATGGACTTTGGGACCAATATTTGGGGAACGTGTTGACTTCCTCCCCAGGGGCAAAAAGCTGCTGAGGAAACGTGGCACAGAGGCCATTTTGCAGCATCAGTGGCAGCTCCAGCTCCTGGTCTGCGAACTGTAGAGAGATCCAGCAATCAGTCTGGGGGTTAATCACTCTTGCTTTAACCTGCTTGGATCTGGATTGTGGTCTGGGGTGGAGGTTTGGGGTGGGTATCCAGCTTGCCAGAGCATGTGGAGGCTTTACAGAGGCCACCCAACCTCTGGAAGTTGTAAAGACCCCACATTTGGGATGGAAGCTCTCCTGTCTGGTGGCAGAGTCCTACTGTGGCAACAAGCCCAAAAATCAAGTAATTAAGTGGCAATATGCCCAGGCAAAGGAAACAAAATAAACAGAAAAATGCAACTTCAGACTCCTATTTTGGGGGCAAAGAGGATCAAAGCATGGAACAGGAAGAGGGCTGTGAGGTCAGAACTCCTGCACCAAAAGCCCCAAATGAAAATACAAGCTGGCTACAGGCCATAGAGGACCTTAAGAAGCAGATAAGAGAAGTGGGGGAAAAATTGGGAAGAGAAATGAGAAAGATGCCCAGGACTTGGCAGCTTCTAAACTGAGGTATCGAAGGACATGGAATATGATATTCCAGAGGGCAAAAGAGCTGGGATTGAAGCCAAGGGTCGTCTACCCAGCAAAACTGAGTATTTTGTTTCAGGGGAAAATATGGTAATTTAGTGGAATAGAAGACTTTCAAGCATTCTTGAAGAAAAAACCAGAGTTGAATAGAAAATTTGACATTCAGACACAAGAAGCAAGAGATGCTTGAGAAGGTAATCAAGGAAAAAAAATCAAAAGGAACTTATCAAAGTTGAACTATTTACATTTCTACATGGAAAAACAATAACTATGACTGATGAAACCTTTCTCAGTATGAAAATAGTTGAAGAAGGGTATATGGACATATGAATAGGTATGTGGATGTGTGTATATATGTTTACAGGCATACATGGATAGAGGGCACAGGTTGAATTTGGTGAGAAGGGATGATACTTAAGGGGTGAAGTTAAGAGGTGAGAAAGGAAAGTGACAAGAGGAGATGGGGAGAGACAGGGTAGGGTAAACTATCTCATGTAGAAGGGGAAGTAGTTGTTGGGGAGGGGAAGGACAGGAAGGCAAAAAGGCAAAACCCTATTCTCATTGAATTTGGCTCAGGGAGAGAGTCACATACATACTAAATGGGATATCTCACCCTGAAGGAGAGTAGGGGGAAGGGAGATGAGAGGGGGGATGATGGAGGGGAGGGCATTCTAGGGGGAGGTTGGAAGTACCCACTTTCGAAGAGAGACAGGATAAAAGTAGAAAATGGACCAGGTTGGGGGTGGGATGGATGGGAGGGAAATATAAGCAGTCTTTTATAATATATCTACTATGGTAATGTTTTACATAGCTATACATGTACAACACATACTGAATTGCTTATCTTCCCAGAGGGAGTGGGTGACAAGTGAGGAAGGGAATAGATCTGAAATTCGAAGTCTTAAAATTAAATGTTTCAAATGTATATAAATACTTCTATTAATACTATTCTGCATGTAATTGGGAGATAAGATGTTCAGGCATTGGGGCTCAGAGATATATCTTGCCCTAATGGCAAAGCTGAAGGGGGTATGGGAGAAGATATGGGAGGGAGCAGATTGGATGAGGGGATATCTAGTGGGACTGCTATTCTGGGGTGGTAGGTACGGAAAAATGGGGGAAAATTGTAACTCAAAATCTGGTGGAAATGAATGATATAAACCAGAAGTTAATAAAGCATTTGTTGAAAAACAAAAAAACAAACAAACAAATGAAAAAACAAATAGAGGAGAGGGGGAAAAAAGCAAAGAGATGAGAGAAGAAATATATATAGGGAATAGTAAGAAGGCTAGTTTGGCCTAACTATAGTGTGGATGAAGACAAGTGATATATAATAAGACTGAAAAGGTAGGTTGGGGTCAAATTGTAAAGGGCTTCAAATGTTGAACTGAGAATTATATATGAGGTAATAGAGAACCACTGAAGTTTACTAAGTAGTGGAGTGACGTGGTCTAATTTGAAGTTCTGGTAAATTACTTTAGCAGCTGTATGGAGGACTGAGTGAAGAATGAACAAGGCAGGAAAACCAATTAGGATATTATTGCCATTTCCCAGACAAGAAGGGATGGGAGCCTGAAAAGGGGATAAGGGACCAAAAGAGATTGGTGGCCAAAAGGAGTAGAGCTAAGTGATATTGTATTTACTAACTTGTCTTGTGATTTTGTTTTAGTTATCTTCCTAACCATCTAGTACAAGACACTGCCAGTAGTCTGTCCTTAGTAAACATTTGATGAATGAAAGAATGAAAGAAGAATAAATGACATTCAATTAAATATTTTTGCTTCCCAGGAAACTCCAGATAAATGTATCAACAACCTTCCCCATTCCTAGAACCTTAAATAGAATAAGACCTCCCCCTATAAACAAACTAATTCACCCAAAAGCAAGAATACTGTGCTTGGTGTAATTATCGTCAATGGCAATCCATTGTCTTTCCTTCTCCAAAAATATACATACACGAAATAATCTCCAAAATAATACATGCACACTACCTCCAAAGGCTGGTCATAGAAGTGTTAATGTAAGTAACTTGTTTCCCCTACCGTTGTGCTAACCATAGGAGAGGCAAGAAGGGGAACCAGTTTTTATCAGGAAGAGAAATGAATGGGGTTTCAGGATTACCAGGAAAGGTTCATGTATTAAGCTCCAAGGAAAGGTAAGATCTCAATGGGAAGTTAATGGCAAGAGGGACCAACTTTGCATAGGCAAAGCTCTACCAACAATCTACGGGGAGGTCAGAGATGATGAATCAAAGAACGATGTTGATGGAAAGAACATAATACAGGACTTTAGAGATGGAATATACCAGAAACACAGAACATTAGCTCAGGAAGAGACTCCAATGCCCACATTTTATAGATGAGGAAACTGGGGGCTAGTAAGGGAAACGGACTTGCTCCAAGTCTCACAGCTGGGGAACAGCAGAACTGAAACTTGAGCCCAGTCTAGCACTTCCTTGGGTTTATATTCTTTGATGAAGCACAGGTTCAGGTCAGACTATACCCTGTTTCCCTAACACCAACCATATGTGACACAGTCTGCCCAATTTGGCACTGGTTCTACCATGCCTATAAGAATCAGTGTGCATGCAAAAGATCAAGTGTATGGCTTCCCCTTGCTACTTCTGAGTGATGACAATTCTCATGGTTATTGGACTAGTCCTATTTGAACCACTTATAGAAAACCAATGTCAAAAAATGAATCCTTCTGGAAGTATCACATTAGCTGGGGTTGTCATCTCTGGCTATATCCTGTACCTTAGCCTGATCAAATATCACCACTATCCCTTTTCTATGACTTTGCATTGTTTCTGATGTCAATGGCTCATATTGACTGTGTCTATCTCACACGAATGGATTGTTTACACTTTCAAATCCCTTAGTAGAATGTAATTTCCTTAGGGGCTAGGACTGGATTTGCCTATGTATCCCCAGTGCTTACCACATGCTTAATAAATGTTTATAAATTTAGAGACTGACTAGTAAAGACTGATTGATGCCTTCCTATCTTTCCATTTCCACAAGACAATGAGATATAATGAAAAGAATTCCAGATTTACAGTCAGAAAATTTGGATTTGGATCCCACACCTATCACTTATTAGCTCCTTAGACATGGACAAATGACACCATATCAAGTAGTTCCATTCATTCACTCATTCAAAAAAATGTATTAAAAGTTTACTGTAAATAAATGACTGTGATAGGTGATAGTGGCATTAGAAAGACAGAATTCCTATCTTATGAGTTGGCATTGAGGGAATGTTCCTTTTCTATAAAAGGAGGGGGCTTATATTACATGATTCCTAAAGCCTTTCTGTTTTTAAAATTATTAGTTCTAGAATGAAAAGTATATCAAAATTATTTTTAAAACATTTGGGTTCATGAACCTATTTTGTCATTTACCCTTTGTATATGCCTGGGCTTTTCTTACAAGAATAGTGAGAATAAGAACATTTGTACCACATTCTTCACAGGAATATTGTAAGGAAATTGTTTTGCTAATTTTCAAGTGCTAGATAAATCGGAAACATTAGGACCCCATTACCCCCACCACCATCATGATCAAGATCTCTAAAGTTCAGTGGTTCTTTATGTTAAGGAAAGCAGAAGGTATTGGATAAGGTCAAGTCTACTGGAAATTAAACACTAAAATCCTGGAGAACAATTCTTACTTTGAAATAATACCACAGTATTCTGCATTCAGTACATGGTTACTTGTTGTTTGCTAAACATATGGATGGAGTTGTGAAGTAGAAGTTATAGCTAATAGAAGCTTCTCCTCTCATTCAAGAGCAGTGCTTGGTACTCAAGAAAACTCTGTTCCTTGTTTCATCAGAAGTTGCCCAGAGTGAAACAAAGTCACAAAGAGGCTTACAAATAAAAAGGCAGTAAGAAGATGGTGGAGTGATGGATGCTTCCTCACAGAAGCCACAAAAAGAAATTCCAAATGAGACTAGAAAGTGGAGACAAGTTGCTGGGAAGCCGCTGAATGAGCCAGAAGATAAATGGTGACACAAAATTAACCAAGAGATAGACCCTGCCTTCTGTGTCAGAGATTGATAGCCACTCCTGTACCACTTGAGAAGATATGAGCAAAACTGCCATTTGGAATGCTTGACAGGACTCTGGGCTCTTGCCAGGTCCATACTCAACAATCCAGGCAGCTGAAATCTCTGGAGGAGGGCTCCATGCTTGGTAAGATATTATCAACCAGAGTGAATCAATGAACCAGACCCTCTCCAAGCACCAGCCCTGGCAGACTCGCCATCTAACAATCACCGACTTAATGGAATGGAGATGGTACTGAGTAATCTTAGATTAAAGCACTCAGTGGATACGGAATTGGATCTCATGCTGGGCCAAAGAGAATTGAAAGGCAGGATGGGGAAATGGGCAGAGCACCGAACTAAAGGAAAGGATATCCAAGCACTTGTCGAATACATTACCTCCCTCCATTAGAAAGTAAACTCTTTGAGGTCAAGGATTGTTCTACCTTTTTTTAGTTGTTTTTGTTTTGTTTTGTTTTGGGTTTTTTTTTTTTTTTTTTGTATTTTCATTGAATAACATGGTGCCTGGCAAATAGTAAACTACAAAGAAACATAAAGACACAAAACAGTCCCTGTCTTCAAAGAGCTTAACGCTTCTCCCCAAACAAAAAGACTCTTCTACAACATTCGTACCCAATTGCCATCCAGCCTCCCCTTGAAATGTGATAGTGAAAGGGAAATCATTACACATAGAAGGAGTTCCATGTTTTGAATGATGGCTCCAAATCTTGGAAATGAACTCCTTAAGTGAAGCCAAAACCTCCTTCTTGAAACTTCTATCCACTGCTCTGGGGCCACATCAGATTCCCCATCTCAGTAATGCCCTTTGGGAATGTAGAGGTAGCCATTTTTTCCCCATTTCTACATTTTCTCTTCTCCAGGATACATAGCCCTAGTTCTTTTAAGTGATCCCTGTATGGCGTTTGTCACTGGCCCTCTTCTTCACCTGTTCACCTTTACTGGACAAAATCTATATTATCAGTGTCTTTACTAATCCATCACAAAGATCTGTAAACTATTCCAGATGTGGGTTGATGAGTGCAGAAGATGTATCTGTCATCTCCCTCTCTCTGGAGACTGGACCTCTATTATAGAAGTGTAAGATTCCATTAGCTTTTTTCAGTAACCTTGTGATACAACTTATTCACAAGAAACATCGACTTTGCAAAAAACATTGCAAACAACTCATGATGGAAAGGGCTATCCACATCCAGAGAAAGAACTACAGAGTCTGAATGTAGATTGAAGCAAACTACTTGCTCTCTCTTGTTTGTATTTTGTTTTGTCTTGTCCCCTCTTTCTCATTGCTCACCCCATTGGTTATAATCCTTCTTTACAACTTGACTAATGTTCAATGTGAAGGTATTTATATTTGATTACATGCTGCCATGGGGGGAAGAGGGTAGGAGAAGGAGGGGGATAAAATTTGGAACTCAAGGGATTGTGGAACTGAATGCTGTGAACTAAAAGTAAATAAATAAATGTAAATTTAAAAAATAATAATACTATTAAAGTGAAAAAGAGAACCCGCCAAAAAACATCAAGTTTGCACTTGTAAAGACAGTTGTTTGAACTCACATATAACTTTAAATTTCTCCTAATTAAATTTGATCCTTAGAGAGCATACAGCCAATCACATCTTCTACTTTATGAATGGCAAAACTTGGGCTCAGAAAGGGCAATGACTGAGTCAAAGTCACACAGCTAATGGTAGAACTTATTTTCAATTCTTTGAAATACTGTCCCTTTCTAAGAATTATTTATTTGAAAGAAAGAGGAAATTCCACTTCTCTTGATAAGTAAATAACTTCATTGATCCTTTGGGCAAGCTAAGCACTACCTACAATATAGCTCAGGGGAAGTTAAACTAGGCTAGGAGTCAGGAGACTTGCATCTTAGACTCAGTTCTGTTACATAAGCTTTTTAGATGTTTGGGTAAGTCATATGACATCTCTGGGACTTGGTTTCTCCATTTACAAAATGAGAAGAGTGACCGGATGTTACCTAAAGTCCATTGCAACTATCCTGTTCAATGTGCCAAATTTTAATTTTATTCTGGCTTTTTTTACTCTATGACTGTCTATGATTTGCAGATCTAGCTATGAGATTTCTGAATGCCAAGAAAATAGGTCAAATAAAAGAAAGAGCTCTAAATTTTAACCCTGAATTCTTGGGTTTTATTCTAACTCTGATACAATAGCCTTGTGATATAGAACAAATAATTTTTAGAGAAAATAGCTTTTCTGAATCACACTCTGTCTAATCAGGGAGGATAAAGAAAGACATACTAACTAATTAAAAAGATTATTATGACCATAAAATGAGAAAAACATAGGGAGAGGAACAGGACCTGAGATTTTATTGGTATAGGGAACTCTCTGGTGATAAATCTCCATTTACCAATGCAAAGTGGCACCTTCTCTGCAACTTTAGGCATTTGCCTATGGAACTGAGAGGTTAAATAACTTGCCTAAGGTCACACAGCCACAATATGTTAGAAGAAAAACTTGACCCAGGTCTCCCTGACTCTGACGTCACCATGTCATACCACTCACATCAAATGAGGTAATGTAAGCTAATTACTTTGTAATGATAACAAACTACATAAATGTACACCATTGGTATTATTATTGATTTTTGTGACTATATTCTCTTATCTTCATCATCCTTTGCCAACTGGTAGTATGATCCAGGAAATGAACCAATGAGGAGGTATGTAAGAGAGTGTACATGCCAGGAATGAATCTGGCAGTGCACCCTACATTTTGTATTAGAGAAAGAGAGAGTTCATTGGCTGGATTAGACCTCCAAAAAGGTCTAGTTTACAGATAGCAAATGGAACTATATTAATAGTATTCGTTGTCTAGAATTTGTAAGAGTGTAAGACTTGGGGTGGCTAGGTGGTGCAGTGAGTAGAGTGCCGGCCCTGGAGTCAGAAGGACCTGAGTCTGGATCCGACCTCTGACACTTAACACACACAAACAAAAACCTAGCCATGTGACCTTGGGCAAGTTACTTAACCCCAATTGCCCTCCAAAAAGCAAAAAAAAAGTGTAAGACTTCATGGCAATCCCAAGACTCACTGGATCTAAGCTATGATAAATCACTGCTACTTTAACCTTCCTACTGTCTCTTGTTTCACAAACTGACCAGCTGTTGATACCCTGGGAGAGGCAGCCTGGGAGTGTCTACATCTTGACTGTATTCTCTAAGTAACTCCTTACAATTTTAGTTGGAAGGTTGAATGCTGCTCAAGACCCCAGACCAAAATAAATATCATAAATAAAATCTGAGCAATAATGACATGAAGAGATTCACCCTAAGAACTACATATCTGATCCTTGGTGTCTAAGTTCAATCTTTCATCAATAAATTAATCAATAAGAGAATGCATTCTGATGATGGGCACATGGCCATTGTGATATTAGCAGTTTAAGACAAGCTCTACCCATAGACACCTCTGGCTTTGGGCTTCACTTTCCTCAGCTGTAAAATGGGGATAACAATCCCACATGCCTACTTTCCCACTTGGGCATGGGAAGGATTTAAAATGAGACAAGTCCTTGGGACTAAAATTGTACTAGCAAATTAGATTGAGCATCTGCTTTTTCCCCAAAGCCTGGATCCGTGTGTCTTGTTGCTTCAAGACAAAATTCTGTAACAGGGTTTGATAGGCTGGAGTGTATTTTGTTGGTTCTCTCTATTCTGTGCAACGGAGCAGAAAATATACTTTCTGTACCATTTGTTCTCTGTCACTCTCCTTCCCATTCCTCTATTAGTTGTCAGAAACGTATTTCAGTAGCACTTTAAACCAGACAATATACTAGTGTGAAAAGAAAAGATAGAGAGATGGAGAGACACGGTTTCATTATGTGTTATGGGGCAAATGACTTTCTTTGGGACTCAGAGAGTCATAGAATTAGAATTAGGAGGGACTCAAAAGTCATCTGGTCAAATATACTCATTGTATAAATGAGGAAACTGAGGCTCAAAGAAGTTAAATGATCTAAGGTCTCTCATAGTCAGTGGAAGAGCTAGGATTAATATTCAGGTCCTCTAACATTGAAACTATTTTTAACCCCTGCATAATACTCAAAGTACTCATTGGCCAAATTGTAAAAAGCAAGCAATACATATTTTAGTCTTTAAATGAACAAAATTCCATTTTGCATTAATATATTTTTTCTTTTGTGTTTTTTTATACATAGACCTTATTACATTATTATTCTGTTCAAGATTTAGTTGGTATCCATTTGTGGCTGAATACAGCTCAAATGCCTTGGCATAGCATACATGGAACTTGACATTCTATTTCCAACATACCTTTCTAGCCATTCCATCCACTAATGTCCATTGTTCTTCATCACCTTCCATATTTCCCTTTCCTCCTTATGTCCATGTTTTTGCTTACTCTATTTTTTACTCTGAAAATTTTGCCCCACTTTTCTACATTTTTTCTCTTTCCCTCTCTACCAATCGACATTTTAGCTATATTTCTATGTCTATCTCCATGAAAACCTTCAGTAATTAGCCAACATGTAAATGATGTGCCTTTTTATGGATTTCTCTGAGGCTCAGTCTTCTCATCAGTAAATGAAAATAATAAAAATGCCAATGTGCCTACCTCATATTTATGAGATTCACACGGCTAGTAAGTGTTAAGTGTCTGAAGCCGGATTTGAACTCAGGTTCTCCTGACTCCAGGGCCAGCACTCTATTCATTGCACCACCTAGCTTCCCCAATTCCTCCCAATTTTGATGTATAATAAATGTATATAATGTAACGTATATAAAGTATTTTGTAAGACGAAGCATTATACAAAAGTTAGCTGTTACTGGACCACACACACTATTTTATTTTCACTTATCCTATGTACATATGAAGTATAATCTCTGCCCTTCTCATTTCACAAAATGACTGAGAGGATGTTATTGATGATGATGACAATGATGAACGATAGCCTCATAAACTGCAAAGGGCTTGAAAAAAATGTTGCCTCAGATTGCAATGCAGACTATGACAAGGGCGATGACAAAAGCAATGTCATCTAGCACCATGTCTTACGTTCCTTTGGCACCAAATAAGTGTTGAATTAAATTCAGATGATTGATGAGACTCAATATCTCAACAGTTCTCAACATGGTCATCCTCATGACACTGTCTTGGTTATTACAAGGTTCAAGCTATGTTCAAAATAATCCTTTAATTTCTAATACGGTAAATATCATTAGATATGACCCACATTTAATTTTAAAAGCTCTTTGGGATCCTTGATCATTTTTAAAAGTATAAAAGAAAACTGAAACCAAAAAGTTTGAGAATCACTATCTTAGACTATGAACTCCATGAGGGTAGGAAACATCATTTCACAGCGTTCTGCACAGAATAAGAATTTACTAAACTTTTATTATTTATCAAAAGGACAAAGATGCCTCCCAGATTAGAAGGCAAGCTGAACCTCAATTCTAAATGCCCACATTACCCCAAGTCCTCACAAGTGGCTCCTACTGACAAAGTATGCTGAGAAATAAAAGCAAGGGTATGTCTTAAACCATTCTGTATCAATAACACTTGGTAGGCACCATGAGTGGCAATCGAATGTGTTGGGGTCATTACTGAAGATAATGATATTCCGTTTTTTCATCTGTAAAATGGGATTTAAAAAAATCAATTATAAGACCAGAACACAAAAGCTCAGAGAAGGAAATTGACTTTCCCATGGTCACAGAGCTGGTAAGTGGTAGAATTGAAAAGTGAAATGAAATAGTCTATTCCATGTCCAAAGCTCTTTCTTTCATAACATGCTGCTACTCTGTAACAGCTATAGAGTCTTACCTTGAAATTATTTCCCTGAAGCAAGTGATTAATGCAAAATCCCTGTCTGGCCCCTGCCTGTTTCGCTGTTTCAAATAGGCATTCATTCATTCATTCATTTTATAGACTCCAAGAAACAACATTTCCTTCCCCTTGCACAAGCTCTGGGCACTTTGCAAGCATTACATCATGAAAAGTCACAACATGAACATCTGTTATTCATCACCATGCTGATTAAAGTCAGCTCCTACATGGTCTTATAGACTTTTAAGAAGCTGGAGGAGCTGAGGTGTGGAAACATGAAGCTATTCACTGAGGGCCTCCCCACCTGTTGGAAGTGCAGACGATACTGGGGAGAATGCTCTTCCCCAATCCCCAATGCATCCATTAAGCAGACTGCATGGTGAAAAGAGAAGACAACTGGATTTGGGGTCAGAAGATCTGAGGTCAAACCTTGGCTTCTGCTATTTGCTACTTCTAGGGTGAGCCCCTTTACCTCTCTAGATCTCTGTTTCCACATTTTTTAAATCATGAGATGGGACTACATGATCTTTAAGTTTCCTCCCAATTATTTTTTTTTCTTTTTGGAGGGGGAAGGCAGGGCAATGGGGGTTAAGTGACTTACCCAAGGTCACACGGCTAGTAAGTGTTAAGTGTCTGAGTTGGGATTTGAATTCAGGTCCTCCTGACTCCAGGGCCAACACTCTATTCACTGCACCACCTAGCCTCCCCAATTCCTCCCAATTCTGAACCCTATGAAGACAGGTATGTCACTGGGGACCTACATGATTTCTTTGTCATTTGCTCCTTCCTTTTGAAGACATCAGTTCTCCAGCCACCTCAACTTTCAGGAACATGTTAATAAGAACCAATGTTTCCATAGTTCTTTTTTTTTTTTGAAGTTTATAGCATTTTCTTCACAACAAAACTGTGTGATAGAAAGTCCAAGGATTTTTATCCACCTTTTCTAGGTGAGTAAAGTGAAGCTCTGTGGGGCCATAGAGGTAGGAAGTGGAAGAATCTCTGAAGTTCATGTCCTTCCACTACTACCTAAAATAAGAAAAGTCTATAAGCACAAAGGTTCAGAAATATCCTGGTTTTCAAATTTATACTGATAGATTATTATATATTTGAAAAAGCCAGCTGTGTATAACAAAGACTTTCAGGTTTTGTATGTATAACCCTATTTTTCTCTCATATTTCATTTTTGGAATTGCCGGTTTTATTTACTATTTGCTAAATGCAGAATAAAAACCAATTACTTTTTTTTTAAGACGGATGGGATATTCCCTTCCCCAACCACACACATATACATAATCACCGGACCTCTGAATACTGGTAGGTCCTTTGAGATCAGAGGATAGAAGAGGAATGGGCCCTCACTCAGTCTCTGCATCCTGAGCCTATGCCTCTTACCTTTCATTCCCCCCCAAATTTTTCTTTTTGTCCCCTATGCCAGAAAGCCCTACTTGAAAGAAGAAGAGTTGATGAAGTTATTTTTTGAGCTGGGGTTGGAGACTACTATTATAGAAAACAAGAGCCTCATCCCTACCCAAACCTTATAATCCTATGTAAATAAATGTTATGATCTTTGACATGACAAAAAAAAGATG
Source organism: Gymnobelideus leadbeateri (assembly GCA_011680675.1). Lineage (NCBI taxonomy): Eukaryota > Metazoa > Chordata > Mammalia > Diprotodontia > Petauridae > Gymnobelideus > Gymnobelideus leadbeateri. Next base: position 37,574 of record WOXC01008364.1, read on the forward strand.
CTAAGATAATTAGAAATGGAAAACTCAGTTGGAAAAACTAAAGTTCACAGACGTTTAATAATTTGCCCATAGCTAGTTAGTTACAAAGCCAGGATTAGAACTATTTTCTAGGTCATATCCTAAAAAGCAGTACAGCATAATGGATAGGGTATTGGACTGGGAATCAGAAAGAGCTGGATTCAAATCCCACCTTAGATACTTCTGAGCTATTTGAGCCGAGACAAGTCACTTAACCTCTCTGTGCTTCAGTTTCATCATCTGGAAAGCTGGATTCAGCCTTTTAGCTTTCAAGCAATCATCCTTTGAACTCTTATCTTTGAAAGGGCACTTCTAGAAATCAGAGTACTTTGCTTGATACCACAGGTAGAACAGCCAGTTGAATTCCTATCCCATGTTTTTGTCTCTCTCCGTTCCATAAAAGACTGCACCTCACACCTGAAGTCTAACTAAATGTGTACAGTCACCGATTTTAGAAACTTTATTTCCTCTGAAAAAATTCCTTGAGGTCCTTTTTCAATGTCAGATTGCTGATTGGAAGAGAAACATAATGGAAAGAACACTGGCCTTGGTGTCAATGGGTCTGCATTCGAATTCTACTTCAATCATTGCTATTCATCCTTTTCTCCCAAAGAAGACCAATTACATCAGGATAGTTATGTCTTGACTTGCAATTCAATTGGATTTATGTGATACAGGGTTTTGTAAAGTCATCAGTCTCACTTTTTCCTCCAGAGTCATTGGAATCCAGGGGCAAGATATATATAGGCCAAGACAACTGGTGATGACTCTGATGCAATGGGAGATCTTGGCTTTTTTAAGCTAAGGTCTTTCCCAGGTCTCAGTTTATCTGAGGTAATGCCCATTATTCAGTAACTAAAGGCTAGATAAGAATTGAGGCAAAAGAAAACTGAGTTTGCCTTCATAAAATAATCCATCTGGGAGGGCAAGACACTCAGGGTTTCTGGTCAGAACAGGTACAAATGCTATTTATATTTACTCTGAGCCATGAAAAGCCATACAAAGAGTCTCTTTACAATGCACCCTTTACTCTCCCAGTCTTTTTCTACAAGGCCTCAGAAGCTTCCCAAAGCTTACTTTGGCTCTGGACCTTGCACACTGGAAGTAACCTCTCTGGCCTCTCCGTCTGATTGGCTGGTTCCTTCCCAAAAACTTCAATGTAGGAAGGATATGACTAGATCAACGTTATCTTCATTCCTTCCCATGGATATACCTGACTATGCTGGACTTTATCAACAATGCCTCCATTTTGGATACCTTCATTTCTCCCAAGTCTCCATTTTTCAGTTTCCATTTGTGGATTGTCTTTCCTCATTAGAACAGAATGTAAACTTCTTGAGGACAGGGGTTATCTGCTTAAATTTGTATTCTTAGCTATAAGCACAGTGTTTGGCACAATAAATGATTAAGAAATGCTGGCTGACTTGACTTGACTTGTGGCCTCAGCCAAGTCACTTAGCAAGATCTGTTTCCACATCTGCAAAATAAGAGAACTGGACAAAATGGCTTCTAAATTCCCTTCTCACTTGAAATCAGTGTTTTTAAGAAGGTAGGCGGTAATACAGACAGACTTCCAGAAGCTCAAACTGTGGGCAGTGAGAGACAACAAAGGTGGTAAAGAGAGATGAATCACTGAGTATAAAAGACAAGGAATCTAGGGTCAATCATTGTAGGCGTAAAGAATTCGACATTCATCAATTGCCTTAATTTTCACAGAGAGCATCCTGAGTCATCAACAAAGGTTTTAATAGTGGGGTTATTCTGTTTAAGAAAAGGTTATCTAATAATATTGAATAAATTCTGGGCTTTTAAAAAGAAAATTCAGCTCTTGAATGTAAATTTCTCTAATCTAGAAAAATATTTTTTAAAATAGGAGTTTAGACTAGATCAGAGGTCAGCAAACTCCAGCCTAAGGCCAAATCTAGCCTGCCACCTGTTTTTGTACAGCTGGTAAGGTAAGGATGGTTTTTAGGTTTTTAAATACAATGAACCTTTATTTAAAATGTGAAAAACCAGCCATAGCTCACTGGTGCCCATATTTTGCCAATCTCTGGACTAGAGATGATATGTGAGGCCAGTCTCTGTGCAAACATTCTCTGATATTTTTTAAAGGTCACCTCCATCTCAACATTCTATGGTCTTCTGTCTGAAGTTCCCTGGAGATAACATCCTATGTTCTGAGAACCATTCTAGCACATGTTCTAAGTTTTCAGTTCCCATCTAGATTGAAAGTTTAGGTCTAAGATTCCCTTCTACTTTTAACATTACATAATGACACTTCACTTTCCATTCCCTAACAAATTTAAAAAAAAAAAGAAGTCTTTCTGCATCTGCTTTCATCCCTCTTTTGGTTTGAGAACTATAGTCATCTACATTCTCCACTATGAAAATGAAAGAGAGAATTTTCTATTTTCATCGAAAAAAATTTAAAAGACTCCTTAGAATCTGATAAAAGAAAGACTTTAATAGAAACGAATCCCACTTAGGTAAAAAGATGACCTATGCCATATAAAAGCTTTTTCTCACCTCTGATTACTCTGATTAAAAGGGAAAAAAGTTCTCTGCTAAGAGAGATTATTCAAAAGAAAAAGAAAACTGATTTTTCCCATACTTCTTCCATTATTTTTAAAGCATAAAATAAAATGGCAAACTCTGAGGCATAATGTATTAGAGAGAGCCCCAGAACTGGAATCAGGAAACCTTGGAGGTTGTCACAACTCTGTCGATAACCTTCTGTGTGCATGTTATTTTTCCTCTCTGAGGCTCATAGTTTCATTGGATTCCAAACTAGAAAGTACATTTGAAATCACAAGTCCATAGATCTCAATTAACTCATTTTACAGAAGAGAAAACTGAAGCCCATGGAAATAAAATGATTTTAACAAAGATGACAAGCCAGAAGTAGCAGCAATGGGATTTGAATCTAAGTCCCGTGACCCCAAATAGAGTGTCTTCCCCCTACTACATTCCATAAAATAAAAAAGAGTAAATTATGTCTAAGAACCCATTGGCCTCTCAGTCCTAGGATTTGCATTAAATCATAGGAAGAAAAGAGAAGTACAAAATGGAACCCATTATAGTATTACGCCAGAAAGAACCCTAGGTTTGAAGTGGAGCAATCTATCTTCAGCTCTGACATAGCATACTTCAAAGAAATTATAAAATCGTGAGCCCTAAAGCTGGGTATAATTTAGAAGTCACCCAGATTAACCGCCATTATTTTGTTGATGAAGACACTCATATCCATTAAGGGGAAGTGACTTGTCCAAGGTCACAAAAGTAATAATTAACAAAGCCAAGATATAAGCCCAAGTATTCTGATTCAAAACCTATCTTGCTTTCCACTACACCATGAATATTCTAGAAAAAAGGCTCTTAACCTTTACTATATTATGTACATCTTTGGCATTCTGATGAGATCTATAAATTCCTTCCAGAATACTATTTTTAAATGCATGTAATAAAAAGCATCAGATTATAAAGGAATTCAATGATACTGTTCATGGAACCATTGATATTTGTCCATTGGGACTCCTGATTCATTAGATCAACTGATCTAGGGTTATACACAACTTAAGATGAGGCAACAACAATGAAATACTGAGTTAAAAGGATCTGCCTCTCAATTACTCACTCCTTATATTTTAGTGGATGTATGACTGCAAGTACTCCATGTCTCCTGGATCTATCCAATGTGCTAATGTTTTCCTTTGGTTCTTCAAATATCATGTAAGCTACCCAGTCTCTTTTTTCTCCTACTGTGGCTTTATGATGGTGTGTTCTCTTTTTCTAGCCATATATAATCTAAATGATACCTTTAATGCAGGGCTCTTTGACTTACACACAAACACACACACACACACACACACACACACACACACACAAACACAAAATACACCTGAAACGGTAGTCATATTAAGGAGACGGATCTCTGGGGAAAAACTGAACCAAGTAAAGCATGAAACTGAGCAACATACCCACTGCTTTTGCAGTCTTTCATTCTCAGACTTCATGGTGTTTTGATAGGAGGGTATTCCTGTCATATATGAAGCTATTGAAAGATCTGGGAATGTTTTATGAGCACAGGAGAAGGTTTGGCAAAGAGGGCTAGAGCAAGGGGAGGGACGTGATTATTATACTCAAATGCTAAAGACCTGTTATGGTAAAGAAGGATCAGCCTTGATTTGCTTGGCCCCAGAACACAGATCAAGGGACATGCTATGAATAAGCTACAGGGATGCCTATTTTAGCTCAATGCAAGGAATATAACAGATGGAGAGCCCAAATGTGTTATATTGCTATCCATGAAATATTAAAACATTCTGAAGAACTGAAGAAGCCTACAGTGAGATGGATGGATTATCTATAGATTATTAATGTGGAAACATGGACCAGAATTACACAAGAAAAGAAGGCAACAGTGGGTTGAGATTTACACTGTTGGAGGGAATTTCCATACCAGTGAAATCCCTCATAAGATAAGCATTACATGAAACAAGTAATGGATGTCTCTGAGGTCAGTGGATATCTTTGAGGATGTCTGAGATGCCACAAGAACAACCTTATATCATTTGGGAAGGATGAAGTGGCCTCTACTGCTCATTCCAAGGCTGAAGTCTATAATGCTCAAGCACTTGACCACCTTCCCTTTTGGTTTTATTCATTTTCTGAGGAGAATAACTACCCCCACAGGGGATACAGTAGGAGGACAGGTCCTTTTGTGGACATATAAATGCAGCTACAGGGTTGCAAATAAAAGGGAGGATGTTCCCTTGATCCAAGAGGATCAGAGAGATTGTTCTTTTATATCCTTTCCTCCCCATCATCACAATAGGAACTGAACTTGGGATGAAAACAAACAGATTCTGGAAAGCTGAATTTCACTGTCTCTCTCTTTCCTCACTTCCCTGTTACACAGCCCCACCAATCCCTCATCCAGGCCAAGATAAGCATAGCATCACACAGGCCAAACAAAACAAACAAAAATCCACTGGATTTTAACTCTATATCTATCTATCTATCTATCTATCTATCTATCTATCTATCTATCTACTTATTGTTGTTTTTGCAGGGCAATTGAGGTTAAGTAACTTGCCCAAAGTCACACCGCTAGGTTGTGTGTGTGTGTGTGTGTGTGTGTGTGTGTGTGTGTTAAGTGTCTGAGGTCGGATCCGAACTCAGGTCCTCCTGACTCCAGGGCTGGTGTTCTACTCACCTGCGCCACCTAGCACCCTTGGATTTTAAATTTATATTCAAATCCTGTCACTGCCATCTACTGCTTTTGTGATGATAGTCAAGTCACATAACCTTCCTGAGCTTCTTTTCCTCATTTCAGAAAGCAAGAAATTCAAGAAGGTGATATGCAAAGTCACTTCTAACTCCAAATTCTACATAGTTATTAATCTCAAAGCCTACTGATAGGCCTTAGAAGTCCTAAGTACAGTATCTAAACCAGGATACCAAGACTATAGTCACAAAGTACATGGAAGTCTTAAAAAAACATACATTGAGGGGCGGAGCCAAGATGGAGGAGTAGAAACAGCAAATCCAAGCCACTCTGCCCCCAGATTTCCTCCAAACTATGTAAAAGGGGACTCGGAACAACTTCTAGAACCCCAGCACCCACAGAACAACACAGAGAAGCTAACCTCCCACTGAGGACAGCCCAGCAGCCCTGCAGGAAAGACCAACGCAGCGCTCTGGCAGCCCACAGCACGCAGCATGCAGCGCATGATGCCGAGAACAGGTCCGGTCCGCCTGAGTCGCGGTTTTAGGCCCAGGGTGGCAGGGCCAGCAGCCAGCTGGAGGGACCCCAGAACACCAGCAGCTGTGGCAATTCCAGAATTATCAACATAGACATGCCTAGGACAAAGTGAGAGGTTAGTGCCCTATGGACTTTGGGACCAGTATTTGGGGAACGCGTCAGCTTCCTCGCCTGGGGGCTAGAAGCCACTGAGGAGACACGCCATTTTGTAGTTTTCAGAGGCCACTCCAGCTCCTGGCCTGCAAACTGTAGGGAAATCCAGCAATCAGTCTTGGGGGGTAATCGCTCTTGCTTTAACCTCCCTGGATCTGGATTGTGATCTAGGGTGGAAGTAATGGGTGGGTTTACAGCTTGCCAGAAAGGGAAGTTTCCCTCCCACACTTTTGGGATGAAAATTCCCCTATCTGTCGACAAAGACATACTGTGGCAACAAGCCCAAAAGTCAAGTAATTAAGTGGCAACATGCCAAGGGAAAGGAAACAAATTAAACAGAAAAATGCAACCCTAGACTCCTACTTTAGGGGCAAGGAGGATCGAAGCATGGAGCGGGAAGAGGACTGTGAGCTCAGAAGTTCTGCTCCAAAAGCCCCAGGGGAAAACATGAGTGGGTTGCAGGCCATAGAGGACCTTAAGAAGGACTTTAAAAATCAAATAAAAGAAGTGGAGGAAAAATTGGATAGGGAAATGAGAAGGATGCAGGAAAAGTATGAAATGAGGGTCAACAGCCTGACTGAGGAAAACAACACCTAAAAAAACAGACTAACTCAAATGGCAAAGGAGGCCCAAAAGGGCAATGAGGAGAAAAATGCCTTAAGAAGTCAAATTTGCCAGATGAAAAAAGAATCTCAAAAGTTCACTGAGGAGATTCACTCCTTCAGAGTTAGACTGGAGCAAAGGGAAGCTAGTGACTTTATGAGAAATCAAGATACTATTAAACAGATCCAAACAAATGAAAGAATAGAAGGCAATGTGAAATATCTCACGGGAAAAACCACTGACCTGGAAAACAGATCCAGGAGAGACAATTTAAAAATCATTGGACTACCTGAAAGCCATGATCAAAGAAAGAACCTAGAAATCATCCTTAAAGAAATTCTCAAGGAAAATTGCCCTGATGTTTTAGACCCAGTGGGGCAAATAGAGGTTGAAAGAATCCACAGATCACCTCCTGAAAAAGATCCCAAAAAGAAAACTCCTAGGAATATTATAGCCAGGCTCCAGAACTCCCAGATCAAGGAGAAAATACTACAAGCAGCCAGGAAGAAACAATTTCAGTACTGTGGAAACACAATCAGAATAGCACAGGACCTGGCAGCTTCTACATTGAGGGATCAAAGAGCATGGAATATGATATTCCAGAGGGCAAAAGAGCTGGGATTGAAGCCAAGGGTCACCTACCCAGCAAAACTGAGTATTTTGTTTCAGGGGGAAATATGGTCATTCAGTGGAATAGAGGACTTTCAAGCATTCTTGAGGAAAAAACCAGAGTTGAATAGAAAATTTGACATCCAGACACAAGAAGCAAGAGATGCCTGATAAGGTAATCAGGGAAAAGAAATTAAAAGGAACTTATCAAAGTTGAACTATTTACATTCCTACATGGAAAAACAATAGCTGTGACTGCTGAAATCTTTCTCAGTATGAAAATAATGGAAGAAAGGTGTATGGTCATGTGAATACATATGTGAATGTGTTTGTATATGGTTACAATTATATATGGATAGAGGGCATAGGTTGAATTTGTTCGGAAGGGAGGATACTCAAGGGGTGAAGTTGTGAGGTGAGAGAGGAAAGTGGCAGGAAGAGATGGGGAGAGACAAAGTGGGGTAAACTATCTCATGTAGAGGAAGCAGGGGGAAGTAGTTGAAGGGGAGGGGAAAAATAGGAAGGCAAAAAGGCGAAACCACATTCTCATTGAATTTGGTTCAGGGAGAGAATGACATACATACTAGGTGGGACATCTCAACCTACAGCAGAATGGGGGGAAGGGGGAGGAGAGGAGGGATGATGGATGGGAGGGCATCCTTGGGGGAGGGGAGGTTGGAGGTACCCACTATGGAAGAGGGACAGGATCAAGTGGGGAATGGACCAGGTGGGGGGTGGGATGAGGGGGAGGGAATTATAAGCAGCCTTGTACAATATATCTACTATGATAATGTTTTGCATAGCTAGACATGTACAACATATACTGAATTACTTATCTCCCCAGAGGGAATGGGTAACAAGGGAGGAAGGAAATGGATCTGAAATCCAAGGTCTTAAGATTAAATGTTTCAAATATATATAAATACTATTATTAATGCTCTTTTGCTTGTAATTGGGAGATAAGATGTGCAGGCATTGGGACAAAGATTCACCTTCCTCTAATGGAGAGGTTGAAGCGGGTGTGGGAGAGGATAGGGGAGAGAGAAGATTGGAGGAAGCGATGTCTTGTGGGACTGCTGTTCTGAGAGAGTGGGTAGGGGAAAAACAGGGGGGGGTAAATGATTGTAACTCAAAATCTGGCAGAAATGAATGATGTAAAACAGAAGTTAATAAAGCATTTGTTTAAATAGAAAAAAAAGAATAATTTTAAACTATAGTCATGCTACTGTGTACATACTTAGAAGTATATATAAAGATAGAACTCAGATTATTATAGTAGTAGAAATAATTATCTTTTCTACAGTAAAAAGCCATATAACATTGGTTTCAGCTTTAACTTATTTCTTTCTTTTTAAAAGAAACTCCTACTGGTCTATCAAATTAAAATAATTTATTACCTAAAATACTGGAAATATTTATAAAGATATGAAATTTCTTAATCATTATTTTATATATTGTGTTTGCCATAAATTGTGTTTATTTTATTTCAGGCAAATGTATGATCTGTCCATGAGTTAAACTTTGAGAATATTAAATTTCTTATTTTGAACACATCACAATATGAAGACATAGGTATTTTCTATAAAATAAAGTATGTTGCTGGTTTAAGAAAAAAAACATACATCAATCTCCTTGGAGTCTCACTACCACCCCAAGACAAAGGGAGTATGAGTATCATTGGCCCCATTCTAAAAATGAGGGAACAGGCTCACAGAGGTGAAACCACATAGCTACTCATAGCTAAGACCTAAATGACTTTCTTCTGGCTCCAAATACAGCGATCACTCCAGTGTATCTCCTTACCTTTCTTCAGTTTGAAAGAGAATTTTCAAAGATAAGATCGACAGATCATCTTAGAGATTAACTGGTCTGATTGTTCCACATTCATGCTTCAAGTAGGAGTTGGCCCAGGTGAGAGGGAGAGAGAAAATGCGGCTTTCTGATTCTCTCTCTCTCTCTCTCTCTCTCTCTCTCTCTCTCTCTCTCTCTCTCTCTCTCTCTCTCTCTCTCTCTCTCCCTCTCTCTCTCTCTCTCCTTTCAGATTATATAGATTTATGGAATATTAGAGTCCCAAAGAACGGTCACAGGATAGAAGAGACTTCAGGGATAAACAAATTCATCCCCATAATTTTCCAGATGAGGAAACTGAGGACCAAAAATGAATGATCTGTTCCTTCACAGACTTTGTCAAAAGTAGATTTGAACAATTAGTATTACAAAATACCAGAGGCAAATGGGAACTTAAAAGTCATCATGTTATATCTCTATGTAAGTTCTACCTTGGAAACTAAAATGTTAAAACTAGAAGAGGACACTAGAACCTAGAATATCAGGGCTTGAAGGCACCATAAAACCCAGAATATCAGACCTGGGAAGGACCTTAGAACAGAGTTGTTAGAACCAGATTGCCTTCTAAGACAGAATGGCAGCTGTGAGGGATCTTAGAACAGAGAGAAAAGACTTGCTCAATGTTGCTCAGGTAAGTAGCAAAGGTGAGATTCAAACCTAAGTCTTTTGTTTCCAAATCAAGCACTTGTGCCACTACACCAAGCTAAGGATGCCTTTATGTCTTCACCTTCATTCAATTTTTCCCAGTCAACAAAGTAATGCTGTCAGCATTGTACATGGTAGACTAAGTAATTTATTAGTGCCCCATTAAGGAAGAGGGGCCATAAAGATGACAACAGTATCTACCCTGAAGAATCCAATTTCCTTCGGCTAACTAATATTAAATGATTTGATCCTTCACTGACCTTGCACTGAGGAAGATTTGGTATCTGCTCCACCTGGGAAGGCCATGATTAGGAATGAATAGTGACTGGGGAGTTTATGGGCACAAGAGCTCTAAAATGCCCCTAAAAATCCATAAAGTCATAATTACAGCCAAGATGGATATCCTCTTTGGATTCATCTCTCACAGCAATTCCCTAGAGATGGCTTCTTTTCTCCTCAGCAACTAAATAAAGGCAAGTAGGCATAATTGCAAGACCAAAACAAAGGCCAAGAATCTGAAATGGTTTTGACAAAGAGCAGCACAATGTGGGCCAATGCATCGATGTCAGCATTAAGACGATGAAAGAGTCATAAAATGTCAGAGAAGGATGGGACCCACAAACATAGACTGTAGAATGGTAGTGCTGGCAAATACTTCATTAAATAAAAATAGATGTTGAGTTCTGTGATGGATAAAATCATAGAATCTCTAAGTCTTAGAAGAGACCTCAGAAGCCCTTGGGTCAAGTCACATTTGTATAAGAAACCCCTCATCAAAATGCCAAATAAATGGTTATCCAGCATTTGCTTAGAGAACTCCAGTAAAAGGAGTGGGGGACTATACTTTCCCTCTTCAAGAAGCCCATTCCACTTTTAAATACCTCTGTATGTGAGGAAGCTCTTGCACATATCAAAATTAAATCAGCTTCAGAGAAGGACACTCTACCAAGGTCACATAGGCCATAATTCAATAATTTCTAGATAAGAACCAGGGATCTGATATTCAGTGTTCTATCCACTGTATCATGCTGTCAACGTGTATGGAGTCAACATCCCTTTGTTCTTTTGCCTTGGTCTTTCTCTGTTCAGACTCTGTTCTACTCTTATGTGACTTCTATTACAACTTGCTAATTTGATTGAAGAATGTTCTGCTTTCTGATCTTCTTTTTCCATCAGCATGATCAGCCCTATCCTTGAAAAATAGAGGAATTTTTTGAAATATTGAAGGCATCTACAATCTGGTCCTAGCTTTCTTTTGTGAAGTATCAACAAACTTTCCTTTAGTAGGCAAGTGTTCAGGCATAGCAACAGAATAGAAGAGATGGCATTACCTATAATCTTAACAGGAAATCAGGGGTTCACTTTATCATTAATTATATTGGTAAATACAGTAATAGTCTTCCACTCCAGTTTCCCTTGGATGTCTCTTTCTAGTATGGAGATGACCCTAAGTACTTAAAGGCTACATCAACAAAGCCCAAACTCTTAAAACACTCACTTACCAGGAATGACTTGAATAACAGCAAATGATGGAAATAATAGCTGTAGTACCTATAGTACTAGTACTAATATTACTTCCTACCTGTAGTAGGAGGATTAGTTTATTTAAAAGGAGAAGAAACTCATCAAGATAAGGTTGGCCTCTAGGTGCTGATGGTTTTTGTCCATAGAAACTCATAAACCCACCAAATATCTACATTACTGAAAATGTCCCATACTAATTTTATATACATGTGTATATGTTTATATGTGTAAACACACACACACACATATATGTATATAAACTTTGGAGTAAGAAATTAAAACCCATTCCCACTAAATACAATGACTTAAGATACCTCAATCTACTCAATGGGGTTATCACATCGAAGAAGGATTAGATTCATTTTGCTTGACCTCAAGAGTCAGAGCAAATAACAATAAATGAAGTTACAGTAAAATGGATTTCAGCTTCCTTAACTTTGTTTTTTTTGCTTTTTTTTTGGAGGGGGAAAGGCAGGGTAATTGGGGTTAAATGACTTCCCCAAGGTCACATGGCTAGTAAATGTTAAGTGTCTGAGGCTGGATTTGAACTCAGGTCCTTCTGACTCCAGGGACAGCACTCTATTCACTGTGCCACCTAACCATCCCCTCCCTCCTTAATTTTTAATAACTGGGACTGCCCAACAAGGAAAAGAGTTGCCTTGGATGGTAATGACTTCCCAGTGACAAGAAGCATTGGAACACTACTTGCTTCTTGGGGATGCAGTCACAGGGATGATAGCATCATCAATTTGAAGCTGAAAGAGACCCCAGACACCATCTAGCTCTACTCCAACCTCTTTCATTTCTCAGATGAGGCCCAGAACTTTCTACTATTTCTTCATATTGGCTGTTGTCCTTGATTCTCAAAGAAGACCAAAATGACATCACTATGCTAGAGTCAAGTTTCAATGTGTCCAACTGTGGCTGATCAGACCAATATGGCACCCATTTCTTTGGATGAGGTTATTTTAAAACATAATGTCCTCAGGCTTTATCACAAAAGCCATTCTTTATCTTTGCAAAGATAATGGCATTTAAATATACAAAACCATTCCCTGAGGCAATAACTCTGGCCAGAAATTCCCCTTCAGACCCATTTCTCAGAAATCAACACAGACGGTATGCATTAAGAACATGCTTAAATATTTCTTAAAAGAAGAAATTAGAAATTAGAATTGATTCACAATGAGAATTCAATGGGTTAAATAGGAATTTTTCTTTTTCTTCTTTTTCCCCTTAACAATGAAATATGGGGAAACTAGGGAGAATAGTTGAACCACAGTCATGGGAGTCAAGAGATCTGGGGTCTAGGATCAAATGAGATGAAATATATGAGAAAGCACTTTATCTGCTACAAATCCTCAGGCAAAACAGGGAATTACTAGGAGATGGTGTCAAGCCTCCCAATAAATCACTGTGTGAATTAGGACAAAGTGTTGCCCCTCTCTGGACCTACCTAGTCACTGAGGTGGGTTTTCCAGATAGTCGATGATTTTAGAATTTAGGACTAGAAGGGACCCTGCAGGTCACGTGATTATAGGATTGTGGCTCGAGGGGACTTTAGAAGCCAACTAGTTCAATCCCCTCATTTTTTTTTTTTTCAAATTCATTTATATTTTATATACTGTAATTTACAAAGCCTACTTGAAAAAAGAAAGTTTTCTCTTTTTCACAATTTACCTTTATGTCAGTGCCCAAAAGTCTGCTAGAGACAGCCAAATTAGTTAGAAGATACTGTGTGTTATACTAGAAAGGGTGTGCTGGATATAGAGTCAATAGAGGTTAATTCAAATGTTTTTAGCTTATCATATATATATATATATATATATTATATGTATATATATATGATGTATATCTTATATGTATATACTTGTTCACCCCAGTGATATATATTGTGCACCCCATATATATGTATATATATACATATATGATATATATATGATATATATCTTATATGTATATACTTGTTCACCCCAGTGATATATATTGTTCACCCCATATATATGTGTATATATATACATATATATGATATATATGTGTATATATACACATATATATGATATATATCTTATATGTATATATATATGATATATATCTTTTTTTTTTAATTAATTTATTAGTTTAGTTTCAGTTGACAAGATTCAATTCCTTAGTTCCTTGATTTTCAAATTTCCTTTACTTCCCTCCCCCCTCCCCTCATGACATCATATAGTACAGTATAGGGTCTGCAAATGCATTCATATTAAACATTATTCCAATTGCAAAGGCATATTGTACTAGGTGGGATGAAAGATGGTAAGGAAGAAGTACAACCAAACAATGAGAAGAACAAGATCATTTAGTTTGCTTCCATCAGGATTCAGGCTCAGTTCTTTCTAGTTATATCTCTGGATGGCACATTTCTCACTTTCTTGAGTCATTCGGGATTAACTTATATCACTGCATTGCTGAAAAGAGTCCAGTCTGTCATAGTTGGTCGTCACAGATATGGTATGTCTGTGATTGTATACAAATTTCTTCTGATTCTACTCTTCTCGCTCAGCATCAGTTTGTATAAGTCTCTCCAGGTAATTATGAAATCCGTCACCTCCTCGTTTCTTATAGCACAATAAAATTCCATTACATTCATATACCACAACTTGTTTAGCCATTCCCCAATTGATGGGCACTCCTTTAGTTTCCAATTCTTTGCAACCACAAAAAGGGCTGCTAAAAATATTTTTGTACATATGGTTCTTCCTCCCACTACTATGATCACTTTGGGATATAACCCTAGGAGTGGTATGGCTGGGTCAAAGGGTATGAAATTATTTATAATCCTTTGGGCATAATTCCAGATTGCTCTCCAGAATGGTTGGATAAGTTCACAACACCACCAGCACTGTATTAGCGTTCCAATTTGCCCGCATCCTCTCCAGCATTTGTCACTTTCTTGTTTTGTCATCTTAGCCAATCTGACTGGAGAGATGTGGTATCTCAGAGTTGTTTTGATTTGCATTTCTCTAATTAATAGTGATTTAGAGCATTTCTTCATATGCTTATAGATATCTTTAATTTCTTTCTCTGAAAACTACCTATTCATATCTTTTGACCATTTATCAATTGGGGAATGACTTGTATTCATATAGATTTGGCTCAATTCTCTATAAATTTTAGAAATGAGTCCTTTATCAGAGACACAGGTTGTAAAAATTCTTTCCCAATTTCCCACCTCCCTCTTGATCTTGGTTACATTGGCTTTGTTTGTGCAGAAGCTTTTCAATTTAATGTAATCAAAATTATCCATTTGGCATTTTATAATGCTCTCTAATTCTTGTTTGGTCCTAAAATCTTCCCCTCTCCACAGATCTGTCAGGTAAACTATTCCTTGCTTTCCCAAATTGCTTGCAGTATCATCCTTTACACCTAGATCATGCACCATTTAGACTTGATTTTGGTATATGGTGTTAGATAGTGATCTATGCCCAGTTTCTGCCATACTGTATTCCAGTTTTCCCAGCAGTTTTTGTCAAATAGTGCATTCTTATCCCAAAAACTGGGGTCAATCCCCTCATTTTATAGATGTGGAAGCTAAGGCCCAGAGATGTCAGTGACTTGCCCTGGTCCATTTTAACCCAGGTCTTTCTACTCCAAATCTAGTGTTCCTATCATGGTGACCTACTTCCTATTTGTCATCTAGTTATGTTATACAATAAGAAGCCAAGGCTTAAAAAGGGGAAGTGATTTTCCCACTTTTACCCAACAGAGATGGGATTCAATCTGAAGTCATCTTATTCTAAATTCTATGTTCTGCCCATCCCAACAGACGACCTCTAAAATGCCCTCTGACTGCAACATTGGTTTGCATTCCTATCCATTGTACATATATATATATATATATATATATATATATATATATCCATTATATCCATTCTGAAGTTAGTCTGGGTTAGTTCATTTTAACATAGTCAGTTGTATCGCAGAACTAAACAATGGCTTTATGTAGCCTAGCATTCCTCACAGTGGGAGGTTAATTATGAATATAATGAGACACCAGTCTTCATGGACTTCTAACCTCAATGGAGACCTTTTTTAATGGGATTGGGCAGGAGCAGTGTTGCTAAAATTGAAGCCTTCCGTTCTCTTTCTACCCTTCTACTCTATTTTATTCTTTCTTCTTCCTCTGGAGGAGAAGTCTGATATAAATGAAATCAACCTTCTTTGGCAAGATAAGCACAAAAGTAATTTCTGATCTGCAGGAGGCACTTCTAAAGACCAAATATCCATAGGGATCTCGGTCAGAGAAGTGGGGAAACTGTACCTACTTTCTAAAATAATCACTACTAGAGTTGGCACCTTAGTGATGAAAATTCCTTTAGGGGAATATCTAGCTGTTAATGAAAAAAACTGATGCATCCTTTTAGTTTTCTAATTAATTTGCCATCTGATAAACTTGAAATACCAATGACTCAAGATGCTGATAAAAATTATTAATAAGTTCCATTTTTCTAATTCCTTACCATTACCTCTGATATCCCTAAAGACCCAGAGGAGGGCTTCTAAAACACTGGGTAACATCCTCTAAGGAGGGAATATGAATTATAATCACATAGGTTTAAAAACCCTAATCAGGTTGTGATTTTCATGAATTAAATTATGTGGCCCAAAATCTTAAATTTAATAATAGATAGAAAGTTCTTTCAAGTGTGGATCTACATAGATATGTTTACGCATGCAAAACTATGACTGGGAACCATAGTACTTTGTCTCCAAGTCCAGAGCTCTTTCCAATGATCAACCTCTTGTCCTCCACAGTTATTTGCAATTCTCTCTTCTCTGGAGGTAATAAAGATATCACTCTAGCTTCCTCAGTGAAAATGCTTTTTTTTATAGTCAACTTTTTAATCAATTAGGCAGCATGAGAATTCTGAATTTTGAAGGCTTCAGTTATGAAATAATAGCTTAGATGAGATCAGGTGGTTTTAATTGAAACTATAATCACAAACCATCATTGAGATTTCCATCTTTTAATGAAAAAAGCCACAAAGTTTCTATTCTGCATTTGGAATTCATTATTGCATTAGTCTGACAAGATACTTAAATGGTGACTAAAACAAGAAGAGTAAGATGAGGAAGAAGGAAAGCTGTCTTTCTGCCACCCAGAGGTAGATAGAGACACGTTCCCATATCAGTATTGGCCCCAGCAGAGATCAATTCCAAATTACAACACTTATTATGATGAATATAGTGGAGGTTAGGGTAGGAGGGTTGGAAAGTGAACACACTGGTTCATAAAAATCTTAGAATGTCAAGAGACTGTAGTGACCACTAGGCCATTCCCCTCCCTCCCTAGGAACAACTGAGCTCTAGAGAAGAGTGGATGCCCCAAAACCATAATACATCTCTCTTCTAGGAAGAAGGAGACAAGCCAGGAAATCAAAACTCTAGAACCTAGGCCACCCTTAAGTTTATCAATGAAACCCTTTATGACCGAAATGTTAATGATACAGGAACTAAGGTTTCTATAATGCTTTAAGGTTTGCAAAGCAGTTCATTCACTGTCACTCTGTGAAACAGGAAAAAAATCAAGGGAATCTTTGATACATAAAAGTAAAGTGACTTGCATAACGTCACTGTATGAGCAAATGTCAGAACTGATGTTTGAGCTCCTGGTCTCCTGACTCTGGTGAAGCCACATGACCCAACTTTCAGGCCAAGAATTCTTAACCTTTTTTGAGTCATGGATCCCTTTATCAATAAGGTAAAGACCATGAACTGTTTCTCAGAATAATTTTTTTAAGTACCCAAGGTAAAATTTACAGGAAAGCAATTATGTTGAAAGTTATTAGTGTATATCTATATCTACATCTATACAATAAATGGATATCTATACTTATTTTTATATCTAGCTATATCTGGCATATATATAGATCCTGGACCCAAGATCATACATGAAGCCATGCATGATATTACCAAAGGAAGTATAGCCACCACTAAATGCTTACTACCTGGCACCCACAGGTAAAAAGACACATGACCCCTGGGAGTGGTAGCATGGTCATCAAGAATGACAGTTCCTAACCTCCTATTCTTTGCTCAAGCTAACCTTCAGACACATCATCCTGTAGAGAGGTATCTGTCCATCCCCACCAGCTGCGAATCCACCATCATCTAAAGGGTATACAAGCCAACTGTGATGAAGCAACAAGTTTCCCTGAAGGAGAGACAGAAAGCCACATGTTCCAGGCAAAGCAAGCAATCATCAGTAGCTTGACCATCATCTTGTCTCAGACCTTGATAAAGGCATCCCAGGACTGTAAACCCAAGAGCCCTGGGAAAAGCAGTGTTTCTACCAAAGCATCAGCAGCCATCATCCTGGGAAAGAACCCTTAAGAAGGAAGTCTGGGGGGGTGGAGCCAAGATGGAGGAGTAGAAACAGCACTTCCACAGCACTCCAGCCCACACCACTTCAAAATGATGTAAAAGGGGACTCTGAACAACCTCTGGAGCCCCAGCACCCACAGAACAACACAGAGAAGCTAACCTCCCACTGAGGACAGCCTGGCAGCCCGGCAGGGAGTGGCCAGCACAGTGCTCTGGGAGCCAAACCCAGGACCACATGAGTCAGAGGTTTTAGCCCCAGGGTGGCCTGACCAGCAGCAGGCTGGAGGGACCCAAAACACCAGCAAACGTGGCTTTTCCAGAATTACTAACACACAAATGCCTAGGACAAAGTGAGAGGTTAGTGCCCAATGGACTTTGGGACCAGTATTTGGGAATGTGTTAGCTTCTT